>JAFMOC010000004.1:422500-712500 GCA_019802505.1 Corydoras sp. C115
CGGTACTGCTGCCAGTATCATTTATGATGTTTTATCTTTTGGTATTATTTAATCCTCATAAATAAGGAATGTGATAGAACTGGCCGCCCATTCGTGTGGTTTGTGTTTGGTGCCACCTAGTGGTTATTTTTGGTAACCATTTTTAAAGACGATCAGTTTCTCATAGTTCTGCGTTTACTTTTAGTCATTCAGCAGCAGACGCTTTTATCCAAAGCCACTTACAAATGAGAATTAGCACCACGTTGAGGTTGAATCACCAGGCGACATTAATCACTGGAGAACGAGGCAGAGTGTATTTTGGAAATATAGATGGTAAGTATAGAAGGTAAGAGGGGGCAGATCCAGAGATTGTCCTGTAGGCCAGAGTCAGTGCCCGAATACTGAGATGCATTTGGGTTGATCATTAATAAGTAGAATTTTATAAATTATTAATAATAATCATTCTAGCAAAAGATCAACCACCGACTTCATGATTTATATCAGAAGAACTGGGAATTAGCAAATCACTGTGCAAGTCATTACTCACTTCAAATTTCTTGATTTGTGGTTCACTAATTCACACACACACACACACACACACACACACACACACACACACACACACACACACACACACACACACACGTCTATACAGAGGCAATTTTGAGAATTCAATTCACCATGAATCCATGTTTTGGAATGTGGGAGGAAAATGGAAAACCCGAAGGAAACCCACAAGAACACAGGGAGAACATGGAAACTCCACCCAGATTGGGATTTGAACCTGAATCTCGAGCGCTTTGTTATTATTTATTATTTATTAAATAAATCTTAATAAATTGTTTAGTTTATTAGCTTTGAACAAATGGTTCTGCTCTTGAAGTAGTGTGTAACACTAAATAACATCACAGCTAAGATGATAACAGCTTTTCATGCTGTGAGCTAACGACGGCTCAACTTTACCATCCAGAGCCATTTAATCTTTCAGTCTTTTCAGCTTTGTCCTGATACTGAATCCTGTAGATATGGAGAGGCTTTGTTTTTCCTCTATTCTAATATCTTATATCTGAAACCCGTAGGCTTCAGGCTGAATTTTCTGGCACATCACTATTGATAAGAGGACATTTTATGATGCTGAGGCATCGTCTGTACTCACCTGTGAACACCTTAAGTTAACATGGCCACTTAAACTACAGGTTTAATTATTTGATGGAGGAATGCAGGGTGCAGGAGGGAAGTAGCAGATCTTGTGAACTGATTTCAGAACTTTCTTTTTTAAATATAACTAAGAAAATGATTTGTGGAATGGGGAAATTTTGAGAATTTATTTAACCTTGAGTCCATGTTTGTGGACTGTGGAAGAAAACCAGAGAACCTGAAGGAAACCCACATGGATACGGACAGAACATGGAAATTGTGACTTGACTTCCAAAGTAAAATTCTTACTAACGTCTATAGAAATACAGTTTAAATGTCCATACCAGCTCCATTACAGTCTGGTATAAAAACTACATGGCAGAGGACAAAATGCTTCTTCAACATGTGATACATACTACACAATTTCTGAAACGTCATTCTCTGCAGTACAGGACATTTGCCAAACCCGGGTTGTCAGGAAATCAGTGTAAAGGCCAGAACAAAAAGACCGACCAGGCATTCAGCTGAGTGTCACACACATATCTCACCTCATGAACGTCATCAATACCCTGAAATATCACTTTAATATAACTGCTGCTAACTATATAATGTACACTGCATAATTTGCACTTTAAAAATAGCTACTGCTATATGAACAACAATCACAATTTCTGCACCTTATCATAACAGCTGCTTTAGATCATGTCTATTCACTGATATATTGTATGTAAGAAATACTATAGTTCTATATATTCTTACACCAAATTCGACATTTATTCTGTAAAATGAATTGTTTTATATTTCATCTCATCATCTTCCACTTAATCCTATACTATGTACCAGGGTCAGGGGGCATTGCCCACCTAAGGGAGAACATGGAAACTGATGTTTGCTTATTGCAAGGCGAACGTGCTAACCACTAAGCCACCATGCCGCCCTGTTTCATTTCTATCTTTATATCAACGTTACTTTGATGTGAATCATCTGAATGGTGAGAAAAGTAAGAATTTCATTGTAGTGTTAACTGTTTTCTCAGTGCATATGACAAAAAAAAACGTTTAATCCGGAATCATTTAAATTTCATCCATCCATTCGTTCATCTTCCACTTTGTCCTCTACTACGGTTGCGTGGGGGAGAACGTTTCAGGCGCTGGGCAGATACACCCAGGACAGGGTGACAATCTATTGCTGGGCACACACTCACACAGAAACACACACACAAACACTCTCTATATGGGGCAATATAGAAAAGTCAATTGACATTTCGGGAGAACACCCAGGACATCCATGGACCTTGATCCATGTTTTTGGAATGTGGGAGGAAACCGGAGAACCCAGAGGAAACCCATAGAACATGGAAACTGCACCCAGATAGGGATTTAAACCACTAAACTACCGTGCTGCCCTCATTTTAATTTCCTCATCCAAAATATGTAACAGTAGTAAACCCTGTGAAGCAGTTTGGAAACTATTACATCAATTAAGTTGTTTTCCTAGGAAAAAAATCACTTCCTTCTGTTTATATATTTTTTTTGTTGTTAAAAAGTTTTTTTTTATATATATATATATATATATTTTTTTTTTTTTAAATACTTTTTTTAAACAATGTCTTCACTCACCTCAAGGCAAAGTCACAGAGCAGAAAGCTTGAACATCTGAAACTGTACACATATAAAATATTTAAGTACAGCAGTTATTTATAGAGCACGCCATGGCAGGGCGGCTTAGTGGTTAGCATGTCCGCCTTGCAGTGCTGGGAATCCAGGTTTGAATCCTGATCTGGGTGGAGTTTTCATGCCTCTCGTGTCTGTGTAGGTTTTTCCCCGGTTTCTGCCCACAGTCCCAAAACATGGTAAATTGGCTGCACTAAATTGCCCCTATATTGTATATGTGTGTGATGAATTGGCACCCTGTCCTGTGTATATCTGCCCAGCGCTCAAAATGTTCTTCCCTGACTGGGCAAAGGGAACCTGCGACCCTGGTCCCTAATATAGGACTGAGCAGAAGATCATGAGAACAGATTTCAAATGAACAAAGACACAATTATCACTTCATAATTTTATTATGTAGGAAGATTCGTTTTGACATTTCGGAAAGAAGGGTGTAAAATGTAGGTCTCATTCGGAGTAGTGTGAAACATTAGCATCACGATCACTGTCTATCAGGGTGGTGTTATTTTAAAAACAATTACTTCTGCCAAAAAGCCCGATTCAGTTTTTTTTAAACACAGCACTCTGTAATTTCATGGTTCATTTTAAGGAGAGCAGTTTACCACTGAAATGTACTGCATTTGCACAGTTTAGATTGTTAATGTGCTGTACCGTCTATAGACTGAACTAACCTGCATTCAATTATTCTGTAAGTTTCTATGCTGTTCCTGTGCTTAATGTCCTTAAACCATCTAAATCTGTGTACAATTACATCAGCTGAAGCAAAGGCACCAATACAGAAGAGACACACAAGTACAGCCCAGTTCAATGTGACTGGTTAGGTATCAGACAAGCACACACTTACACTTTGTGAACTAGTGACTAATGCTTATTTCTTTCCAAAAAAAAAAAACCCAACAAAAAACCCTTGAACCTAGAGACCAATTTGAGATTTTATTTGATCTTTTATGACCATCTGAACAATAATGCTGTCAGTTTTTTTGCATTAACAGTTTCAGAAAACTCAAGGACATTTAACAGAGGAATGAAATAAATACTTTTGAGGGAAAGTAAAAAGTCAACAGTTAACACAATGATTGCATTCATTTTGTCATTAAATGTAGACCAGTTCAAATAAAATGGGGCTAAATGAGTGGCATAGCTGAGCTCTCAATATGAGAAAGCTGTCACACTTTATCTATAGCAGTTCTTTTTAAAACATATTCTTTTTAATATTGTCCTTTTTCAAACATATTTCTGTTTTCCGCAATAAGTGAAGGGTGTAAATTGAAGGATTCTGATCAATAAGCTGCAGCATCTTTCATCTTCATTTTCTTTCTCATATTAATCCTTCTCTGGTACCAACTTTAACACCTTCCCAATCGCAATGGTTTTACCTGTAAAGTAAAATAAATAATTATATACAAATATACATCAGTCAAAAATTTGATTCCAGTCCTCCACTTACCATATAAATGGACTTTGTCGTTTTACTATTACAGACTTTACAAATACTGAAAACATCTGTTTTCTTGTTTGTTCTCTGTTCTCTATTAGCCAGGAGCATCACTGCAATGACACTGATGCAGTGAGGGGTTTTTAGTGCAGCAGTGGTGCTGTAGATTCATTTAAACACCTCAGTAACACTGCTGGGATAGGAATAATGCACTGACCAAATAATACCTGCTCTGTGGTGCTACTATTGGTCCTGACCATTAGAGAACAGAGTAAAGGGGTCTAAAACAGTATGTACACAGTCCACAAACATGAAACATGGACAATAAAGGGATCAAAAAGGCATGTCCAAACTTTTGACTGGTACTGTGTTTACAGACACACAATACACTCTGCATAATTACAATTTGCTTATTGTAATTCACAGACCCAGGTTTTAGGTACATACATAAACTATATTTGAATAAAATATTTGGTAACCTACACATCATATGTAAAGAAGAATCTGATTGTGATTAACAGCTTTCATTCTCTTCTAAGCAAACTTTTTGGGAGTTTTGGAGTGTGTGGGAACCTTTGCTTAGAGCTTGTTATCACTTGTAGAACTGGAAATTTTGTACAAGTGGAGCAATAAAAGCATTCTGCAAAACACCTGCAACTACTGAACGTGTATGTCAAACCAGATTCTGAAATGCGTAAGCTAAAACAGAGGATAAGCATCGGTGACAAGATAATTACATACAATCTAAAATATAAGTCCTTAGATTTTGCTGTGCTTTCAAGAAAACCCACAAATGGGGGGGGGGCAAAAGAAAAAGTTTCTTGTGGTTCACAGCTTGAGTTTTTAATATTAATACTCAAACTAATAAGTCTGTGGTTAGCTGAAATAGTAACAAAAGCTAAATTTGTTGTTATCACATGTGCATCGTTAAATTACATTCAATTATGCAATAAGAAACTGATAGAGAATTGCATTATTAAAAATATTTTAAAGCATCAAACTACCAATACTTTAACCAGCTCCATCATTTTCTACAATATTCAGGTAAAAAGACTGAAATTAATTGATTTTGGATAATTTTATAGCCCATAAATTTCTTATTTCTCTTTTTAGGGGATATTAAATTCCATTTGTTCGGCCACTTGAGATGTTTAACTTTCTTTAAAATTACACAAAATTTTATTGCAATTGGCTTTACTACAGCTTCAGAACTACTGAAGGAATCACTATGGGTGCAACCCAGATTTAAAAAGACAACTGAGCTTTATTCTTTGGCAGTGGTAGCCTTTTAGTAAAACTCAGTACTGAGCTAGAAACCTTACCCTCGTCTCTCAGTGTAAAGCGACCCATCTGGGGGAAATCCTTGAAAGTTTCTAAACAGATTGTTCCTGCCGTTTTTAGACGAGCAATGCACACTTGGTCTTGCTTGACAAAACGAGGCCGGGTCTTACTCTTTTCTCCCGTCTTCTTGTCGACCAGACAGATTAAGGCCTGAGGAGAAGCATCTTATTAACAATAAATGAAGATAAGAAGCCATTTTTTTAACAAAATATGGAGAACTCCTTACTGTTATCTGTACTTCCTCAATACAGGTATGTATGTGTAGAACTGCATTATAACCTGGACATATAATGGATTTGTGTTCAATAATGACAATCTGTAAAAACAAAGGAAAAATATATAAATGATAATGCAAAAGAAATCTGAGTTAACTGTAATCACAAGCAACCGGTTACAGTCAGTGGGTAACCTGTGCATCAAAGGTGCGCCCCGAATGGCAGAGGTTCTCTGCATTGCATAGGATAAAGCCAGGCAGGATCTCCTCCTCCTCTATGCCTTTCAGACGTAACTTCAGGTTCTCTCCAGGCCCTGCATCATCAGTCTCAACATCATCAGAGAGCAGGCTCAGCACTTCCACCGTGTGCTGGAAACCAAGTCACTCAGTCACACGGATCCCACAAAACTTCAAAAGCCATTCAGATTCTTAATAATAGGTAAACTCACCCTATTTGGCATCATGATAAGCTGTTGTGCTTTGCTAATAGTTCCAGATTCCAGTTTGCCAAGTATCACGGTACCCATGTCCTGCATAGAAAAACATAATTTAATGACCAGTCTACAATTTTACACATTAAAATCAACTAAAACATCAGTTTTCAATTTATAAGCAGGTTAAAGAACATTTTATACAATATATAAATTTTATATATTTTTTAAATAATCAAAGTTAAATGCAACTGCATGTATAAACAATGTCTGCGTTGACTAAATAAAATCACACTATAAACAGTGCAACAAGCTTATCTAGACTACGTAACCAGAAGTATAAGGCCAAGCTTTCTTTATAAAGTTTATACTATGTTCTAATGACGAATAATAATATTGCTTTAGGATACAATTACACTTTAGACTGTATGACTTTACATTTGTAGAAACAATTTAGCCCGAAATTGTGCTGTTCCACGAGACAGTGCCCTGAGCAAGTCCACAAAGACATGGATTGATAAGACTGGTGTGGGTAAGTATAAAGATTTCATTTTATTTTTTAATTTTTTTATTTAAATATTTATAGCAGAGCTTCGAAATTTATTATTGAATGGACAGATGGATTCTCAGACAGATTCCCTCCAAATGTCTTGTGGAAAGATGCCAGACAATTAAAGAATACATATAATAATAATAATTATTATTTTTAAAATCAAACTTAACTTTGTATGGTGTGATGATTTTCTTACATGTTGAATTACAGTGTAGCATACCAAAATTACTTAATTTAACAACTTACCCTATATTTATCCACTATGGGCAGTCTAATGGGCCCATCACTTGATCTGTTAAAGTTTGGCAGGTTATCCAGGTGTGGGATAAATGGTAATCCCCTACAATTAGAAAAAAAAAATACATACACGTCTTTACATTGTAATCATTACATCAACTAACAGTCAAAAATATATTTTCCAGTCGCATGATTTGTATTAATTCGTGATAATTTTACACCACCCACAATCAATTACCTACTTTATCATAAACTAAACACTATTTTTGCTAAATATATGACCTGAAACCTCAGATTTTATTAGATTTGTTTCCAACATGAGTAAACTACCAAAGAGAACAATCTATAGTATATGGCCTAACCAAGCAAGACATCCAAATACATTAAATTACTCTCCCATATTGTTTATTTTTGATGTCAATTAGTGTTGATTATCTGTACAGCTATACTACAGGCACAAAACTACTGCCCTCTAAAAAAAATTCTGCCAGTCTGCAGTTGGTTAAAAATCACAGTGACAAGACTGAGGGCTACTGTTAAAAAGATGTGTGGACAGATGGGTCCAGAGTAGAACACTGTGGTATTCTGTGCCTTAATGGAATAATGACATCTAATTACACCAGTATATGCTAAAGGACAGTGTTAAAATCTCTTTTTAATATAACCAGATTAAGTAAAGAACAGAGTTATTCTGAACACACGTGTCTCCGTGGCGCGCGTGCAAACACAGTCACAAACACATTCTCACGCTCTCTGTGTGCAACCCCATCCAAACCAGCCAAAACACACATCTTTACAAAGTTTACAGGATAAAATCACAACTAACAGAAATTTAAAAAAATAAAATTACAAAATCTGTGATTTATCAGAACATTGACTGAGAACTTTAAATCTGCAAATATCATTTTGATTACATTGCTAAAAACTATAAATATAATGTCCATTATCTGTAATACTAATCAAAAATTTCCAGGATTTAGTTACCAACCTGGAAATATTAAATATGAATTGTGTTTAGTAATCACATTTTGGGATGTCTAACAACTGAGGTATATAGCACAACTGCATAAGCACAGATCAAGGCACAGGTTTAAATTTAGAACACAGTGCTGGATTTAGTAGCCCTCCCACCTTCACTATCATATAACAGCTTTCCCACAAAGATACAAAAACATGTCAGGTATGTGCTTCCTGGGCAAAATGTGATGCCAGAACCTCATGGTCCAACCACCTGTCCAATTTTAGCTGCTAACACAATTTGAATGACCTGAACTAATTTTATTTTGTTACTATAGACTGGCTCTGCCCTGATGTACAAAGGTTTTCAACCTATTACAAAACATCTGCACTCTATTGTGTTAGTTTTGATTTAATATGTATTAAACACAGGGAAAAGGTTTTTTTGTTTTTTTTTTAGCAGTCAACACAATCAAGGAAAAAGTAACTAAACTGCATATTAGACAGATTTTAAAACGTACAGCTGTTGTTCATTAGCAACTAATAGTAATTGATATTCTAAATATATTTGAAATGCATGCTCAACCCCTGAACCCCTGTTTACTTACGTATACCAGGGACACATGTCAGAAGGCTCCTTCAGATTATGTCCTGTAAGTCCTGAGCAGGGCATGAAGTGGATATCTTTCTTTGGGTTGAAACCTACCTTCTTCAGAAACGGCACCAACTTTTCCTTACATTCTTCATATCTGTGGTAAAATACATAATGAAGTTATAACTTTAACAATAATAACAAAGCATAACAGTGGCAACATTACAAAAACAATAATGTGCAATAATGACTGTGTTAAATGTCAAGTGGTCCCGCAGCTTCAGCCGAGTTGTTATGCATCAAGGCAGAAACCAGTCAAGATGTGGTTATATCAAGCTTCTCTAAACAAGGTTAATTCTCACACAGTTTTGATGGACCAATCAATCCCCTTGCTCCATATGGGTGCAATGAACACAACATTCTATTTAAAAAAATTTTAATGGCTACAGTTCAGATGTGTAATTATATTTCACATACAAAAGACAAGAATGACTCGTGTCTCAAAATCCTAATCGAATAGTTTAAATAACTCCATACTCACCTATCTAAGCTCCAGTTAACTGTAGGGTCATCCATTTTGTTAACGAGGACTATCAGGTGTTTAACCCCTGCAGTTTTTGCCAACATAGCATGTTCACGGGTCTGACCTCCCTTTTCAAAGCCAGTTTCAAATTCACCTTTTCTAGCTGAAATAACCTGACACGTGGAAAAGAAAACACAGAATTAAAGATGCATACTTAGTTGAGAGACTACAAAAAATTAAAAAGTCATGTAATTAAAGAATGTGGCTACCTATTTAGAATGTATTAGGTGTTTTATGTTCGGATATGTAAATCCATATACATAGAATTATGAAGCAAACTGGGACTATATGAATCTTTTTAAAAAAGTATATAATGAACGACACAGGAAAAGAAAGATGGTAAATACACATGCTCTTAATAATAGAATTAAATCATTCGTTCATTCATTATCTCCCGCTTTTATCCTCTATTAGGGTCGCGGTGGGGTTCCCCATGCCCATCCTGGGGAGAACGTCTCGGGCGCTGGGCAGATAGACCCAGGACAGGGCGCCAATCTATCGCTGGGCATACACTCACTCACACAGACACACTCTATATGGGGCAATTTGGAGAACTCAATTGACTTGATCCATGTTTTTGGACTGTGGGAGGAAACCAGAGAACCCGGAGGAAACCCACGTGGCCACGGGGAGAACATGGAAACTCCACCCAGATGGGGATTCGAACCGGGAATCCCTAGTGCTGAGAGGCAAACGTGCTAACCACTAAGCCACCTAGAATAAAATCATCTCCTTTTTTAAATATGCTTCATTTAAAATAATGTATTATTATTATTGTAATGTATTAAATAAGCAATATATAGAACATTAATTTAAATAATTTGATTTAGTTATAAACAAAATTAAAAAAAACAAAAATGACAAATCCCATAAAAAACTGAAAATTACAATAAATTTCGATAGACAGACAGACATAACACCTACCAACACTGCCAGGTCAGCTTGTGAAGCTCCACCAATCATATTTGGCACAAAGCTCTTATGGCCAGGTGCATCTAAGATGGTGAAGTGTTTCTTTTCTGTTTCAAAGTAGGCTCTTCCCACTTCCACGGTTTTTCCCTTGTCTCTCTCCTCCTGGTTCGTGTCCAAAGCCCAAGAAAGATACCTGGAAGATATAGTTAATAAAATGTGACAGAATATAAAATATTCTTGATATGAAACAAAATGTACTGAAAAGTACAAAGTCCACATGCTTAATGATAAATATTACTAACCAAGTCTCTCTGTTCTTCTCTTTTGCTTCACGCTCATATTTTTCTAGAGTTCTTTTTTCCACCATACCGGTCAAATACCTTAAAGTGAAAAAAAATTAGATCAACACCCATTTTATATTGAATATTATTTGTTGGATACCACAATTTATTCTATAAAACATGGCTTTGCCCTAACTGAGTTGTTCCAGACACCAAACATTAAAAGTACTTTAATCTAGAATGGAAGGAAATAAAGCATGACTAGAAAATCCCCATTTAACTTTTTTTTATCTTTGGATAGTTTGGATAATTCATTTCTTTTAAAACATGCAGGTTTTTTTTTTAAGTTTCACAAATGTAGTAGTAATCCATGATTTTGAGCTTGGCACATCTTTAACCACCCCATTCTTCCCCACATCATAAACCCTGTATGTATGTATATATTACAATATTTTCGTAACTTATTTGAACAATGTTTGTAATATTACATATTAATCACAGAAGTGATAAATTTACATCTGTAATTGTGCTTATTGACTGATTTCAAATAGAACCTAATTATTTGGCACATTAACATTATATATTTCAAATGTCAAAATGACTGATGATTACATTCTCAAAAAACAGGACAATGAATTTTCATGTTAACCCTTCAAATTTCAACACAAACTTAAATAACAGGATTATAAGGATCACTTGCCAACTTTTTCAATTTTTAGATGTAATAGTCAAATAATTACATAATTTAAATAAAACCAGGAAAGGACTTTGGTAATTTTTTTGAAGGTCATAAATGGTATCTATGCATCTTGTAATCTGTTCTTTTGAAGACTTGGGTGCTCAGATAATTCCAGCCTGATGATATAAAATTTATGGTTCTGTAAAAGCCATAACATGGCTGTCTATATTTGTTATATCTGTTACAAGACATTTTGGTTTCCATTTTATTGAATGCTTCACAGGTATTACTAATTGAAAAAACTAATAAAATAATTTCTTTACTCACATGATTTGCCCACCAATTGTTGACTTGCCTGCATCTGAAGAATATGAAATAAGGAAGTGACTTAAGAATTATAAAACAATACACAATAACAATAATCAAATACAAGTTCAGCAGACAGACGCACCCACATGTCCAATGAACACCACATTAACATGCTCCTTTTTCGGCGCATCTGGCAGAGGAGGGGGAAGTTTAGGGGTTGGCATTTCCTCATCCTCCTCCATCAGCTCATCTTGAGCTTCAATCCGAGCGTTTCCATGCCCTTCCATCGCTCCACCACCTGATTCCAGCTCATCCGGCTCCCCCTTTTCCTCCCATGTGTCTGCCGTGGTGGATTCTGTCTCCCCATTTGACACTGAAACTACAGAACAAAAGAAATTAATGTTGAGAACATATTTTGAAATGAATTGGGGGGGGGGGCGGAGTCAAGCTTTTATCAGATATCAAGCGCATTATCTTGGTTACAATGAAACATTTGCATAGAATTTATATGCAAATGTAAGATTAAAAAGAATTAGGGCGGCTTTATAACTTCAAACAAAATAAAACAACTAATGTAATTTCATTTACATTACTTATTTTCCTCCATGTCACAATTGCTGCTGTTTGTCTGTGTGACCTAAAGTTGTAGTAAAACAATAACTCATTGAGAATTCAATCTGTTAATTTGTTTTAGGTACAATGTATTATATGACCACCAACAAATAACACCAGGGTGAAAACCAAGGAGATGATCTTAAAGCTAGGCCACTTTATTGTTTGCATCCTTGTTTCTACACTCACTATCCATTGAATCAGATATACTTACACAATATAGTTGCACTATGTTTTTTTGGTTAGACCACTTTACACTGTTCTCTAAAAGGTCAAGACCACCACAATACAGATATTATTTGGGAGTTGGATGAATCTCACTGCAGACACAGACATGGTGGTAATGTGTAGGTATGATTTGTACTGGTACAACTGGATTGAACACTCATTTCACTTATTAGATGTAAAATCAGAGACAGAAGCTTGTTTTTTCAGCACTTTGCTAAGAATCACTCCCCCACGTAATACCTGATGGAAGTGTACAGTCTGTAATTGTAGAACTGCAAAGTGCATCTATATGGTAAATGGAGCTGGACTTTAAATGTAAAAACAAGTAGGTGTATCCTTTAAAGAGGTCCATAAGTGGATATCTCTGTAGACCGGGACTGATAGTACTCAGTCATTATTTCAAAAAGTGGGAAATAAAATTAAACAACTGTGATTGTAGATCTGATTTAACTAGAACTCAGTTTTTGCTGTTTAATATACACAGACACATACCTACAGGTTCTGAAATCTCCATGTTGGTAACTGTATCTCCACCTAGGAAAAGATTGATATACATGAGAATGGACTGCTGTCTGTATCTGATCTGTACCTATTAAAAAAAACGTTTGAAGTTGCTCAGTATTTAAAAATTTGATATTTTTATCCTTCTACACAGTACTTTTTAAAAGTAGGCATTACTGCTTTAGCCAGCTTGGACAGTAACTATGGTTAATCGCTGAGAGTGCAGATAAAGGTATTCTTTTTTTTCTTTTTTAACAAAAACCTCTACTGATTGAGGTATGGTGATAAAACTAAGATCAGAGTGCTGTGGCTCAACAAAAAGTCTATACCCATGTAGATTTTTTATCACTGCTCAGTGATAACAGAAAAATGAAGAGGATGAAGATTCTAGAGTCCAATATTGTTAAGCAGTGGTAATCTTCATGTGATTGGTGCTGCAGCTCCACCTGGCCCACTACCCTTACAAATTAGTTGAAGTGTGGTGGTGAAAGACCCAGAATAATGTTATAGGTACTGTATTCTTTATTTTAGTCATGCTAAAATGCATCAGAGTCTCATGATTTACTTTGCAGAACTTTTACTTCCATTCCATTATGATGTCGTAGCATGTCCATTTGTATTTTCACTAGTTTCAGTAGCCCCTTCATCTGTAGTAAAGATTTGACGACCTCAGAGTTCCCTTTATTGTTTGTAAACAATTTGAGTCCTTCACAAGACATAAATGAAATGAGTACGCGACTAAACTAATCTTTTATTGTTGAATTTATAATGCACTTAATATCAATTAACCGGAATAATAATGCACTTAATATCAGCTGAGTTCAGCATAACCTGAGTTTATATAATCCATTCATTAATATTGTTTATATGCTGTGGATAATAGATGGATGGATAATATGGATTACCACCTGTTTACATCATGAGGCCATTAACGGGAGGCTGGGTTCCCCACTGAGTCGTAGTCCTCAAAAGATTCTTCTTAAACAGAGATTTCTTTCATGCCACGGTCACCCTGACTCGCTGTTTTAGGATGCAGTTTTGTGTGCTTAGAGACAATGCTCTATTGTATATATGTGCTATAACAATAAACTTCCATTAATCTCACTAAATCAGTAGCTAAAATAAACAAAACTGATGCAAAGAGGAATTAAAAATCCATTTAGAGAAATTCTAATAATTGTTAAACTATTGTTCAATGCTGAACACAGGGTCAATTACAGTAAAGGTTTCGTTTGTAAATTATAGAATAATTTGACAAGTTGACAATAGAAAGCAGAAAGTTTCCCAAAATTCTGAAAGGAACCTGTTTATTCTCAATCGGGTAAAAAAAATAAGTGTTTGTCTCGCATGTTATAACATTTCCACGCAGTGAACTCCAACTGAGCGAATAATCAAAAAACTGCTACAATCAGACAGACTATAAAAAAACTAATCCAGGTTACGTCAGCAAAGTTAGTTTGATATTCGACATTCGGCAGACATTGGCGTTTCACCGCTGCTCTCTCTTCCATACGAATTTACATTCTTCCCTAAACTACTAACTAAATAGAGAACAAACTACAATCATTATTTCATCAAAATTCACTCTCTATTTATTTATTTAGGTAAGCCTCCAAATGCATCAGAAACCGCAGCGGAAGATGGCTATGACAGCAAGAGACTGTCTAAAAAGAGTCTCCACAGTACATAAACGTAAAACATTTATCCCTATGGATCATAATTGCTAAAAAATATTTTAAACATACTTAAAAACTGATATATGACTACACGTGACAAGTTCGGTGTTGATGGTTGATAATTAATCTAAACATTCTAAACATGCATATATTGGTTTCATATTGGTTTCATATATATTGGTTTAACCAGTAAATTGCAACTGTGAAAAATCAATATGCCAAAGAAATATGAAATCAGTTATAGTTTACACAGACAATCCTTAATTATAGAAAATCTCACTTGTGAGTGTATATATGATTAAATTAGTGTCTAAACATGTCAGCATATTCTATGTTTCCACACCTGAAAATTTTTATATTTGAGGGCGGCACGGTGGCTTAGTGGTTAGCATGTTCGCCTCTCAGCTCTAGGGATTCCCAGTTTAAATCCCAATCTGGGTGGAGTTTCAATGTTCGCCCCGTGTCCGCGTGGGTTTCCTCCGGGTTCTTCGGTTTCCTCCCAAAGTCCAAAAACAATGATCAAGGTCAATTGAATTCTCCAAATTGCCCCATATAGAGTGTGTCTGTCTGTGTGAGTGTGTGCCCAGCGATAGATTGGCACCCTGTCCTGTGTGTATCTGCCCAGCACCCGAAACTTTCTCCCCTGAATGGGCATGGGGGAACCCCCCCCCCCCCCCCCCCCGCAACCGTAGAAGAGGATAAAGCGGAAGATAATGGATTATTTTTGTTGGTATTTTTATATTTACTTTAGTTTTCTTTTATTTAATCTCTACCAGGATGTTTCATTCATTAAATAGTTTTTCAAATCTGACACCATTTCTGTCTGTCTTATTTGTGTTCAATTATTGATAAGCATAAATATATGTGCAATGTAGGACTATGCCATGCTGACTGTACATTTAATATTGTAGTAAAACTGCAAAATGTGTTATAGTAGTGTCAAAGTTAAATTATATTATAAGTGCAAATACTCATAGCCATAAAACATGTTTGTATATTGTGCTTCCGAAATCATGTTGTATTAGAGCTTTAATTGGGAAAAGGCCATAATAGCACAATGGAACTATCTCTCAGCTGTATCTCTGTGAGCTGCAAGTGTTTTTTCACCATAATGTCATTTTGCGGTTTCGCAGTAAGAATTTGTAACTTTACAAAATTAACCTAAAATCAACCCAAGAATATTTTCCAAAACTGAAGTTTGTAGTATGTTCCATAGCTGTGTCTCTGTGAACTACAAGGGTTTTTTCACTATTATGCAATTTTGCTGTTTCACAAGAGGAGTTTGTAACTTTAAAAAATGAACCACAAATTAACCAAAGAATATTTTACCAAAATGAAGGTCATAGTATGTTCCCTAGCTGTGTCTCTGTGAACTATAAGTGTTTTTCATCATATTATTTTGTTTTTTCACAGTAGGGATTTATAACTTAAAAAAATAACAAAAAATCAATTGAGGAATATTTTTCAAAAACAAAGGTTGTAGTATATTTCCCATGTGCCTTTCTGTGAACTACAAGTGAGTTTATATTTGATTGCAATATTAATATTTTAGCGGCACAGTGGTTTAGTGGTTAGCACGTTCACCTCTCAGCACTAGGGATTCCCGGTTCGAAACCCCATCTGGGTGGAGTTTCCATATTCTCCCCGTATCTGCGTGGGTTTCCTCCCACAGTCCAAAAACATGGAACAAGTCAATTGAGTTCTCCAAATTGCCCCATATAGAGTGTGTATGCGTGTGTGTCTGTGTGCGTGAGTGTGTGCCCAGAGATAGATTGGCGCCCTGTCCTGAGTGTATCTGCCCAGTGCCAGAAACATTCTCCCCTGAATGGGCATGGGGAACCCCACCGCCACCCTAACATAGGATAAAGCGGAAGATAATGAATGAATTAATTAATATTTTACAGTAGAATTTTGTAAAACCACTATATGCATATTTAGAATGTCTAAAAATAAAACATGGAATTTTCAAATCATCATCATTCAACACTAAAGATTTTTTTATATCTAGTTATAATTTTGACCTCATATTGTTTTTTCGGTTGGATTTAAGTGTTTTTAATTATCACCAGCATGATCCTTATATCAGTGATGATTTTCGGGTTTTTTTCGCAATGACTGCATTTTATAGACGGTGCCTTGCTGCTGCTGCGATTCCGATTATATTGGACGATTCACTCGGATAAATCAACTGACCGGAATGTTGACATAACATAAAGGTCGTTGTGTGTTCTCGATGCCATAGGAATTTATGGAATACAATGAAAAGAATTCCAGGGCTTTGACTGAAGGTGGGAGGCGGTGCAAAATTCGAAAGTCTGTCGAATGTGGAATATCAAACTAACTTTACCGACGTTCCAGGTTTTCATTTTAATGGGGTGAGGCGCGCGTAGCTGGACTTCAGTAAATGAAGTGACTACAAGGAGTTAAAATGATAATAATTCAAACAAAACTGGAACTTCAAATGCGCTGAGTCAACTATTCATTTCATTTCTCGATTTGTGCTCTCAGTAATGTCAGTACGCGCCTCTAAACATAGGGTTAAATACAATAACGGTTTCCCATTATTACAGTTTTATAGTTGTAAACACATCTGTATACAGACGGTGCTGTTTATGATGACTGCAGATGTAACGACACTTTATATAAAACGTGGTTGAACGACGGCACAGCTGTTCAGGCTGAGGGTTAAGCACGAAATAAAACGCCTCGGCGGTGGAAACATCCAGCCAGTTAAAGAGCTGAGAGCTTTACCCGGGGACGCGGCGTCTTGCGCTGCTGGTCGCGGGACGAAGGACGGAACAAACTCGGGAGCGTTGACGTTGAGGCGGGTGAAGGCGGACTGCAGCTCGGTGTCGGCCTGGGCCTCCACATCGTCCTCCTCCCAGCACTCAGGAGCCGAGTCTCGCTCCATGTCGACCGCCAACGACTTGTCCAGCCGCACACACTCACTCACTCACACACTCACCCCCTCACACTCACTCACTCATTCATTCACTCCCTCCTTCACTCACTCACTCGTTCTCGCGACCAGCGCTCTCTGTAAACAGCAGCTGTGAACGCGCAGCTCCCGATTCCGAAAAGGCATGAGACGCCTCGGCTCTTCCGCTGACACTCCGCTCACACAGCGCAGCTCTGCAAACCCCGCTTCCTGCATCAGGGGCTGTCCCAAATAACGCTGACGTGCCTACCCCCTGTTCCCTACGTTCTGCGCTTCGGCTCTTCTCCCATGTTTACAGTGGATCATTTCCACCACATATTATATATATATATCACCACATATTATAATATCGTCTGATTAAATGATGACAACGCGTCTTTAATGCGTTTTTGATCCGAATTCAACATTGGAAATCCGTCACATAGTGAACTAACTTGTGATTAAAGTGCGAATTCGGAAGAAGGATTTGTGAAGAAAGCGATTTTAAGATCCGCTGTCGACCTCCACACTAATGGTTTTAAAAGTTTAAGTAAATAATATGTATTTGTAATAAATAAATCTCAAAAACACTCAAGTCAAACAATTTAATGAATAGACGTTTAAACGGATAAATACAATTTATTACACAGCTGTAAATCCGAAGAAAATACAACAACAATAAATAACATTAACCTTAAATAAAGGAGCCACATTTGAACTTTATCATGTTTATTAAGATAACAGGTCTGCTGAACAAATCCAGTTTACTCTTTTGCATCTGCTACTCCTCCAGCAGTTATCGCAAAGGTGGCTTCATTTTCGGGCATGTCAGGACTTTAAAAAACATACCATAATGTAAAACATAAACAAGTTTATTTAAGTAGACAAACCCTCAGCATTTCAGTAAATCTGATATTCAAAATATCCCACTTTCAGTTTTACATGTAAAGTATACAGTAATCCAGAAAAGCTTCAGCTTGTTAATAAACATCTTTTTTCATATGATGAGGGAATAGTTAAACTTATTAAGCAGAAGCTCATTTCTTTCACTTAATGCTCTACTGGGGCTGCAGGAGTGTTCCCTGTGCCCATTCAGGGGAGAACCTTTTGGGCACTTGGCAGATACCCCCTGGACAGGACATCAATCTAACGCTGGGCACACACCCACCCACACACACACCCACCCACACACACTATATAGGGGTAAAATTAGAGCAGCCAATTGACCAACTGAAAATTAGAGAACCTGAGAAAGCTCCACCCTTCAAAAAGGTTCATAGATATGGCTGACAATTTTTTTAATTGGATTTTTATTTATTTTTGTTTGAAACAAAAATGAATTACCTGTCAAATATTTTAGCAATCCTCTTTTCGCCACGTCCTTTTCGCAGACTTATACGTGTAGTGGAGGCATGTGCGAGTATGTGGCCTCCAATGGGCTTCTTGGGATCTGCTTGAAATCTAAAAAAAAAAAAAAAAAAAAAAAGAATGCAGATGCTGCAAGGACTCTCACTGGAAAGGAAAAGGAAAAGGAAAGTTGCTGATACTTACGTCATTCCAGCTCCAGGGTCAGCGGTCATCTGATTAGTGACAAACACGGCCACATTGTACTCTGTTGGATGCAAAAACCAGCTGTTAAACAAATATGCAGTGAACAAGTTGAAATTTTCTTCTAAGATAGCAGTTTGAGGTTCCTATGTGGATTTATACTAACTGTATAATAAAGACAAAATGACCTTCAGAGATTTTTTGCAGTCTTGAGAGCATTTGTGCCAGTTTCTGCTGTCTCTCTGCCAGCTCACCTCTACCAGAGAAGTCCACACGGAACAAAGCCATGATTGAGTCTATGATCTGAAACCACATAAATCAATAATGCTACACAAACTTACACTAAAAAGTGTATTAAGCTGGAATCAGAAAATAATATCATACAACCAAGCCTATACTTTCACGATGGTGATGGTGAAAAAAAATACTTTACACCATGTATCTCATGCTATAATGTGAAAATTTTCATCTTCATTAACATTAAAGCTGGTTATTTGAAATTGTGTTGTGGAAGTACTAAAGCTCATCCCAGTAATACCTAGAGGCAATTTCAAATTTTCGTATACATCTCCAGCATATATTTTGATATTTTTTTTTACCTGCCACCTTTGTGGCAGGAGCTCGATGGCACTGGGGAAGAAAGCGGGTCCGTAGATAATGGAAAATTTGTTTATGATAATTATGGCACCTGATGTGGCTCTGCCTGATGAATGTGTGTGCCCTTTAGGGAACGAGCTGCAGAAAGCGAAGGCACAGCCATTCCATCAGCCAACATATGTATTTTAAACATGTTTATGTTACTGTATGAATAAAGCCAGTCCTGAACTTTACTCCATTACTTGCCAAGAGCTTGAAGACACCTCCCTCCTCATGAAATTTGGCAGCAACAAAGTCTAACAGTTCCATCTGATGTTCACCTAAAAAAACATACAAAGCCAATTAATGAATAGGTTTAAAATATACTAAACTGATCTGAATCAGTAATGTAAATGAAATGTGAAAAATGTGTTTAAATTCAAAGCCTAGAATAACATTTATTTCTTGGCATATTATTGAAAAGTTCATTAACTGTTTAGTCCATCCATTCATTAAGGTCCTGAGGAGTGGCCCCCGCACCCATAATCTCCTCAGCAGATACAGCCTGCTCTGTCCTTTTTTTATGCACTTTATGTGCTGGGGCAGAAGCATCACGAATGCAGACAGGAACAGACTGGACAAGCTCATTAGGAAAGCCAGCTCTGTCCTGGGGGAACGCTTAGACCCGGTGCAGCTAGAAACTCTTATGGACAATTCCACCCCATATATGAGACTCTAGCAGCACTGGGCAGCAGCTTCTATCGCTGGGCACACACTGACTCACACAAACACACTCTATATGGGGCAATTTGGAGAATTCAATTGACCTTGATCCATGTTTTTGGACTGTGGGAGGAAACCGGAGAATCTGGAGGAAAACCACACGGCCACGGGGAGAACATGGAAACTACACCCAGATGGGGATTCAAACCGGGAATCCCTAGTGCTGAGAGGAGAACGTGCCACCACCGTGCAGCTTAACTGTTTAGTCTTTTTCAATAATTATTACAAATGAATTAATTGGCATAAGTTTTTATGACAAAAAAGCAAGATCCCCCCCAACAAAGTATAATATAAAAACCACAAGCAGAAGTTCTCTCACTGCTACCACACTCTGCAGAGGGACATATGATTTATATGAAGTAAAATAAGTGGTACAAAACAGGCAGACAGTATCCACTCTCGCCCATTTAAGTAGAAAGAAGAGTTTTATAGTTTCATTGCTTTCATTTTTCAGAACATAATTCTTTGAATGCAATTAGCTCTTAAACTGTTAGCAGTTCTAAAGTCAGTCAGTTCTATTCATTCATTCATTATCTTCCGCTTTATCCTATATTAGGGTCGCGGGGGGGTTCCCCATGCCCATCCAGGGGAGAACGTTTCGGGCACTGGGCAGATACACCCAGGACAGGGCGCCAATCTATCGCTGGGCACACACTCACTCACACAGACACGCACACATACACACTCTATATGGGGCAATTTTGATTGATTTGATTTTGATTTTTATCAATTGACTTGATCCATGTTTTTGGACTGTGGGAGGAAACTGGAGAACCCGGAGGAAACCCACGCAGACACGGGGAGAACATGGAAAATCCACCCAGATTGGGATTCGAACCGGGAATCCCTAGCGCTGAGAGGCGAACGTGCTAACCACTAAGCCACCGTGCCACCCTCAGTCAGTTCCATTTGACATATATATTTTCATCCTAGCTAAGCCTCACTTTCTCAGATGACATCACTATGTTACAAAACAGTTGTGACCATAATGTGTTTTAAAACATGTTAACTATATAACCACCTTTTGATTATTTTTTGGAAGTAGTATCTTCCAATTAAGCTGAAACAAAATCTTACTGGTATAAGCACGTGCATACAGCACATTGTCAAGAACAGCCTCATGATCCACATTAAACCTGTCTGCAATGTCCTTCAGTCTGTCTGGGCGACTGCATATTTTGGTTTAAGGTAAAAAATAAGAGGTAACAAAATGCATCCACTACAGATATTAATGAAAAGGATACAAAGTATTTTCAGTATCAATGAAGATGACTTTACCACCAGAGTATCCACTCTCACCAGGAAGCTGAGCACTAACTACAGAGACAACGTTAGCTACCGAATAAATAAAAACAAACAATAATTCTCAAAATTCCAATAATATTGTCAGTTACTTACCACACAGGGTGTGGGAAAGCTGAGTCTTACCAGTTCTAAATTCTGTGTTAAATCGGTTAACAAATATAATCATTAAATATAAATTATTATTATGGTTGTAGAAACAGAGAGAAGGTACAGCTGCACTTTACCTCCAAAAGCCTCAGTGATTGCCATACTTTCTACACCACCACCCAGGAGTTTACTAATAAAACAAACAAATTATGTATTAATACTGTATTTAGTGAGTGCAAATGTTAATACAGTTAAGTGGTACTTACAACTCAAATAAATGTTAAAAAATAAATAGTAAAAAAAAAAAGTAGCTAAAAAATAAATTTTATTTAATTTAATTTAGATTCAATTTTGCTGTGAACATTGTACAGATTTAAGGTCAGGCCTCTGTCTTGTCCATGCAGTGATGTTGCCTTTTGACATTGTGTTAAGATTTGTTTTTCTCCTGTAACATAAACCACCTGCCCCTCACATGAAACATTCTATGTTTTATCATCATGTTTTACAGAAAATGCAATGATTTTGGTGGTAACAATTAGTTAATATTAGCTCTATATGTTTTATTACTTTTTATAATTCCTTATTACTATTTTCTGAATTATTTTATTATTTGCACAAACCAGTGAACTGAGTATAGCATGATTTAAGAGATTTCTTGTTTGCCATTCTGCCATTGATAGTTGACAGTTGTATAGATTTATTGGCCTCAGTCATTAAGGCTTCTTTCATCCACCTCATCAAAATTCACATCTCAAATGTTTTTTTGTGACCGCCAAAGTTACTTTATAATACTTTAATAAAAAATTTAAATAAGAATGTCTTTATTTTCTAATCGTTTTTGTTAAATATGTGTCTTTCCGTTATTTTATCCTGGGGCTCTTTTTCAAGTATTACTTATGATAAATGATTGCCATGTACTATTAATAGTAATACTTTTATACTTTTAATAGTAATACACATAATGTGTGGATAAATTAAAATTAAAATTAGTTTTTGTGTAATGTAAACAGGTCCTAGGTTCAGTTCTTGAACAGGCCTGAACAAAGTCCTTTTTGTGTGAAGATTGCATGTTCTTCCCATGTCTATGTGAGTTTTCTCAAGAAGCTCAGGGATTCCCGCCACAACATAACCACAAAAACATGCAGGTAGGTTCATTAAATACACTATTTTGCACAGAGCAAAAAATATAATGACATTCTATGAGTATTGTAACTGTAACTTAACAAGGAGGAGACTAATGTAGCAATACATCATACTTCATTTTAAGCTTTTATCAGTTTTTTTTTACAAAATCATTTAGGATCAATTTTAATTTTTCGAATTTAATTAAAATAATGTTAATAGATAAATGCAATTATTTTAAAATGCATATATTTAGTATTCCCTTGGTGTTCTAAGTCTTAAATCTGATGCAAATTAAAAAAAATAATTAATATGCTAATTAGATAATTAAATAAATACTTCTTACTCAAACTCCAAACTGCCTGTTGTAATGTGGAATACTTGCTTCCTTCTCATGCCGTACTCAGAGGCAGTCTGAAATCCATTCATCTACCAAACATAAAAGATCTTTAGTAAGAGAACTAGATAAACCCAACTTTTCCCAGACAGAAAATAGCAGGTTAAAATTACCAGTAACTTCCCAGCTGCTTCCTTTATTTTTTCCACTTTGGCTTCAGATAAACCCTTAACGTTGCTGAGAGCTCGTCTTGTGGTCATCTGAATCCCTTTAACTGTACATATTCCCACTGACTTTAGCTTTTTGATATCAGCCATATTCTGTAAGAATATAAAGAATAACCTCAGCGTTTTAACCACTTTTCCATCCACATCCACTTCTTAATTGAAATGCATATAAATAGCTCACTATGCCATATTTCTGAAGAAGTTCGATGTCCTGAAAGAAAGATTCCTGAAAAAGAACAGAATGCAGTAAATATTAAATACCTTTTTAAAAAAAAAAAAAAAAAAAAAAACAGATTGCTTGTCTTCATCAAAACTCACTTCATCCTCCTGAAACCCTCCCTCATCCTCAACAACTTGATCCTCTGCAGATTTCATACTGTAAAAAAATATTTAATAAATTACTATGTGTGTGTGTGTGTGTGTGTGTGTGTGTGTATGTATATATATATATTACATTTGGTCATTTGGTCATTTATTGGACGCTTTTATTCAAAGCGACTTACAAGGTGAGCACAGGGTTAATCACAACATCCCTGGAGCAATGAGGATTAAGGGTCTTGCTCAAGGACCCACATTGGTAACTTCAGTGGACCTGGGATTTGAACCGCCAACCTTCAGATTTATAACCCAATGCCCTGACCACTGAGCTACCATATATATATTTATAAGGATGAGAATGTGTTTACGTAACAAACCTGAATGACGTTTACTGTGTTTTTTCTTTTGCCTGCCGCTGAAAACAAAACCACGATAATTTAGTTAAAGCTATAATAAAAATACGTTATAATTTTTTCAAATTATAATAATATAATTTGAAGTACTGAAGATGTTCAGTGACTAACGCGATGCTGAGAGACCAACGACCTGCTGACCTCGCCTCAGGGTTCGTTCAGCAGGTCGCTGGTCTCTCAAAGTCGCTTTAGTCACGGAACATTTTCAAAACTTTAACAGGTTTATTAATCGATGACAAGACTGATGAATATTCACTTATTTACAGCTTAAGCAGTGTACCTCCGTTAGGTTCGCAGTGTCCCAGTGTTCAGTGACTGCAGTCAAACCAATCGCACTTCCTGACATTACGGTGAGCCAAGCAAGTAAATTGAAGCGGCGCTGCTTTTAGACGTTTAGCGGTAATCCTGTTTTGCAATATGAGAGATAAGTACACAAAACTTAATTGTTTGTTAACACTTTAAATCTATTTTAGGAAGGGTTGCACTCTTCTGAAAGGCCTTGATTACAGTGATTACTCAGGTAGAAAACCTGAAAATGAAATTAAATTTTAGATTTCCTTTCTACTATATAAAGGTATATATGTCAGTTGAATTAGAGATGCGTAAATAACTCTTGTTGTTAATTTAAGTTTATGTTGTGAATATATTGATGTGTGGCGGCCCTGCGATAGAATCACAAACTGCCCCATCATCTCCACATCTTTTAAACAATACGTGCTGCATACTTAAACTCCAGGTCCCTTGTGACCCTTATCTGATTAAGC
This sequence comes from Corydoras sp. C115, assembly GCA_019802505.1. NCBI lineage: Eukaryota > Metazoa > Chordata > Actinopteri > Siluriformes > Callichthyidae > Corydoras > Corydoras sp. C115. The sequence goes on from JAFMOC010000004.1 coordinate 447,225, forward strand.
AGCCAAGAAAATGAATTAATGTCAGTGGCACTTCTGTAATGCATGGCTCAATGTTCATTTAACTGCAATAAGCACATGTGGCACACATGATGTGACAATGGTTTCAATATTGCCTTTTTAGAAATGATAGCATGTAATGGCCTCAGTATAAATATGATTTTTGTTGTGAGCAGAACAACAGAAATAGTTTTGCCAGGCTATTAATAACGCTACAGCCTTCAGAGAATCAGTGGGTTAGAGTAAATAGAACTTTCTTTTGACAATCATTTAGGTAACAAAAATAAGTTATCCAATTAAATAAACCCTAGACAACATGACAATACCTGTACTGTTCTATACGAACAAAGTGAATTAAAAAAATTTGTTAAACAATATTTTTCATTTTCTACAAAATATATACTTTAATATGTATGTTTTGTAGAAATATACTACTATAGATATACTTTACTATAAATCCACTTACCTTTTAAGTTATAGAAAATTGCCCAAATATACTAAACAGTCTATGAAAAGAAAACTACGAGGCTACATTAACTTTAACTAGAAATTAGTCCATTCAAATTAATTTAAGGGGAAAAAAATAGTCAGAACTATATGAAAAATACAATCATGTCCATTATTTGAGTATCATGTCAGGTAGGTGCTAGCGTCTCTTTAATAAACTTTAAACCTAATTATCATGTGCATTTATCCAGTTGTGTTTGCAATTGGGTGTTCAAGCAGACAAGCAAAAGATGAAAACTATCGATTGTATGAAGTCAAACATATCTACCTATAACTGGATGATAACATGGTGTAACGAATTTCATAACCCATAATTGTAGTATAACCCATTTGAAGAATAAGAATTTTCTTGTTAACAATGAAATTGGTACAAAAACTTCAAAAATGTGCATTATTCACTACAGTAGATTTTTTTGTTGGTAATATATAATATACAAATTTTGTTGTATAATATACAAATCAAATACTGCAATTGATAAAAACATTGCAATTTTTAATAATGACATTATTTTTATTCCAAATAAATTTTTTCTTAAAACATTTCTTTTGGGGTAACGAGTTTAGACAGGTTAAACACTCAAATCTGTTCCTTTTACTATACTCACTGACAATAGCCATGTTTTAACAATGATTTTCATTATATTTTTAGTAATTAAAATATACATTAAAAAGCATTGTTACATTTCAGGGTAACAATAAATAATCTGTGTATGGGGTCCACATGTTATAAAACATATCAAAATCAAAATCACCTGCAGGTATAGTGTCTGGGTGTTCCAATACCTTATTGCATGTAATGAATACATGCCATTTTGATGTTTTCATTTATGAACAACTAAACTGAATTTTTCATGCAAACTGGATTGAAATTCAGGAAGTGAAAGGAAAATCAGGCAAAATTAAGACAGAACTCATCGGAGTATTGATCTGCACAGTGGCTTCACTTAAGTGACTTTATTCATGTTGAGTTTATCATAAATAACTGTTCGGATGTTTTACTTCTACAACACCTGCAAACCAGAAGCATCCCAGTAAAGAAAAAGGTGACAGTTAATATATTGAACATGGTGTGGCTTCGGTCACTGTGTTCACCTTTAACAATTAGTACGGTATTTAAAACTTACTGGGAATCTAATAATGTATTGCGAATACTTGATTGGATCTTTCTGAATTAACAAATGAATTCAGTAGATATTTAATGAACAGAACATTAGAATAAATGTGCATGAACAAGCATCCAATCTCACTGTGGATACAAACAACTTTACAGAATCAAAGACATGAACACAGCTGTAAAAAAAAATCATTCATACTTTGATGTCTATGCAGTATTCTGAGTGGGAGGTGCAAAATTGAACCAGGTTTTGGGGCTGCACTGCAGAAGAAATGCAGTCCCTCTCCTTTACAATCTCTGATGCAGCTCCTTCTTCAGACCTTTTAATGGGTCTGTTGTGAATTACAGTAGAAAAGGAAACTATTTCTTTAAAGTTTTCCAGGAGCACCAGGCATCATTCCAGGCAATCCTCCAGACATCCCAGCATTTGGTCCCAGTAAAATCTGTTAGCACAAAATAGATATAAATGAACAAGTGCTTCTAACAATCTAAAAACCAGCAAGCTGTTACATTAATTTTACAAAATTACACTGTTGTGTGACTAAATGAGACTAAATACATATTTAATATAGTTTTATAAATTAATTACTTTAAAATAAAAACTATTGACTTATTTTATTCATCCTTCAATTAACAGAGTTTGATTTTTTTTGTAAAACATTACCTGTCTCTGCTGTTGTAGCTGTTGCTGTTCCAATTGTAGTCTTTCAGTCTCAAAAACGACCGGAAGAACCAAAATCATAAACGAGGTGGTGCCTACCCACAGTGCCGAGCGTGATAAACTAAATATAAACAGGAAAAACTTTTTTTTATAAATAAATAAATACTACTGACTTACGAAATTAGTGTACCATGAAGTAATGTCATATACAAACAAATACAAATATATATAGTCACCTGTAAAGTTTTTTGGCTACAGACATTGAGCACTGTGCTGATACTTCTGCAGCAGTGCGCAGCGTGTCAGGAAACATCTCTGTTAATCCCCACAGCCTCTCCACCAAAGTCTCATCCAACTGATAGAAAATAGAACATGGCAACAACACTAAGTCACAAAGACTCTAAAAATACAAATTTATTACCTCACTCAAATTGATGTTAATGTTTAAACTGAAAAAAAGCACAAAAAAAGCCAGTAATAAATTGCTTTACAGACCAAAAACTAAAAATAAATAAGTAAATAGACAATATTGTACTTAATTACATAAAAATATGGTAAAAAAAGGGCCTTATTGTGTAAGGTTCAACCTGACAGCAGCTGATAAAATTACCCTCTGATGTATTTTCTGAGGCACCATATAGCAATGGGGAGGGCAAACTGACCCCACACTGACCTTTGTCAATCCCACCTGGGAGCCTAACCCAAGTCCCTGACACTGACATAACAACATTAATCATAATTAAGTATTATCTGACAAGTCTTGTCTCTTGTACAGAGTCTCACACTCTACTTTAAAAGCTGTCTGTAAAATAATTTTAAAATCAGCAGTATTTAATCAGATTGTAATTTTTATAACTGTAAAACATTACTGTATACTGAAAATCTTTTATCAACATTAGACTCTAAAGTGCATTGTTGCAATATAAATATATTGGTAGCCACAGTATGTTTCTGTGTGTGGGGCCTTTTTTAATCTACTTTTCATTCAAATGAAAAGTAGATTAAAAAATAATAATAACCTTTAAACAATTTTAACCAATAATCGTTTTAAACACATGAATAATATATATATTGTGCTAACATTTTAGCCAAATTACTCTGCAATTATTGCTATTAAATCTTAATCAATGATCTTGACTCTTATCATGACTCAAATTGGCATCATAAGGTATGTGATACTTTACATACTCCCATCCTTAATATACAGTTATTATGTTGTCCAAATAAAAAGCTATGCCTCCATAGAAGAAGCTTTTGAGTTACTGTCTCCAAGATTATGCCCTCTGAATCTGTTAACACTATCACAGGTCATTTCTTATCAACACATCGAGATCTATTTTTGGGATAATGTTCTAATGAAATGTATCTAATTGAACATATTTATGTTGTGCACCTTTAGTAAGAATTGGCTTTAAGTTCCCCAGTAAAACATTGATATTCTGACGTTACTATAAGTGATGGGTGGCCCTGTGTTACACAGCGAGAAAGACCCGGGACTGGCAACTTGTAAACTACATGTAGCTCTCTCCGATTTAAAGTCGACAGCACAAATATTCTTGCTAATACTGATTAGGTTTATTCTTCAGTTTGTACTTTGTACATAACCTTACACCCAGCCTTAAGAACTGTAACATAAATCACGAACAAATATACAATGAGCAATTTCTACATTGTAAACTCTTAATCTTCAGAATGATCCTCTGCTGGTTTAACCACACGAATTTACATCTTGACTTAGAACCACAATTACATATCAATTCACTTTAATACAAGAAAAGGTAATAAACTTTACGTAAACACAATTAGTATACCAACAGAACACGAAGCTCACTGGCTGCATAAAGTATCAAAGAGAGCTATAGCTTTATGTCTCATCTCGTCTCTCTTCGAAACTTAAAACTTTGGAACCTTTGTCACATGGTAACCTTGGAAATGAACGTTGTCGATGTTCTTAAAGGAACAGAAAATATAAAATACAATTTAAATATACTTAAAAACAACCAAACCATAAACTGCTCAAATAGGCAGTTACACTATATATAATTCTCTTCTGTTAGCTATTGAACATTTGTGAAAAGGTCTTTAGGCGACAGAAGCGCTACAGTTTTGTATGAACTGATTCCGAAGCTCAGAAGACCGACGGGAACAGACCAAAAAACGAGCTTTAAAAAGCACGACACAAACATTTCTAAAGACAGGTGAAGGTTTCAGACAGACGTTTAAGAGCTCACATCATCATCGTCTTCATCGAGGAGTTGTTCAGCAGGACGAGTGTCCACAGGCCCCGCATCAGGAGACAGAGCGGTTACCGCAGCCATCACACTCACTACCTCACCGACGAGGAGACTGACTCTGGCTCGTATGCTTTGCTCCGGCTGCTTGACGGTGAACCCGCTGCTGTTTATGTTTCCTCTGCTCTGATAAAACCAACAAACCCGCCGAGCGAAAACAAGCTCAAAATTACAGCGGCGCAGGAGGTCACCCCGGAGACATGTGCACCCAGAGCAGGAACTGAGCGGCGGATTCACCTGCACAAGTCAGCGCTGCGCCCCCTGTCGTAATGGGGGGGGAATTGCCACTTCACTTCACAGCATCCCAAGGGAGAGCTCATGTTCTGATGTGCAGTACCAAGGTTACCACAGTCCCACCCATCACTTACAGTAATGATATAATATCAATGTTTTACTGGGGAACTTAAAGCCAGTTCTTAGTAAAGGTGCACCACATAAATATGTTCAATTAGATGCATTTCATGAGGCATGGTGGCTTAGTGGTTAGCACGTTCGCCTCTCAGTGCTAGGGATTCCCAGTTCGAATCCCAATCTGGGTGGAGTTTCCATGTTCTCCCCATGCCCGCGTGGGTTTCCTCCGGGTTCTCCGGTTTCCTCTCACAGTCCAAAAACATGAATCAAGTCAATTGAATTCTCCAAATTGCCCCGTATAGTGTGTCTGTGTGAGTGAGTGTGTGCCCAACGATAGATTGGCACCCTGTCCTGGGTGTATCTGCCCAGTGCCAGAGACGTTCTCCCCTGGATGCATGGGGAACCCCCCCGACCCTAATAGAGGATAAAGTGGAAGATAATGAATGGATGGATGGATGGATGGATGGATAAATGCGTTTCATTAGAACATTATCTGAAAAATAGATATTGATGTGCTGGTAAGAAATAACCTGTTGATGATACAGTGTTAAAGGATTCAGAGTGCACAATCCTGGATTGTAGTTTTGAACATTTTTAGTCCCAGCACTGTCTTTGTTGGGTGCATTTTTTTTTTACAATATGTTGTTTAGATTGATGTAATGAGCTTCATAGGTTGTTCTTAATAAATTGGATTTATTAAAATTACAGTGTAGTAATACAGACACATGCTTTGTTATTAAAACATGTCCATAGTTGTTATGGACATATCCACAAATGTCCAGGATAGCTTTTTTTTTTGCATATCACAACTTTTAGTACCGTTGTCGCTGAAGGATTTGCTGCTTTAATGTTTTTAAAGTTTTATGTCAGATGTTTTGATGGTGTACTAAAGTACAGTTATAAGCATTTACTTTTTTATTGACAAATACACTAATTTAGGACAAATTTACAGTGCTGACTCCTTTTCTTTTTCAGGACTTCTGCAGTTTGCCCTGGCAGCGGGATATTAGCTTCTGGGCCAAATACTGACTGAGGCCAACTCATTCTTGTTTAATCAGTGCTTGGAGTTTATTACAATCTCTGTGTTTCATTTGTCTACCCACTTTTAGAGGATTAGCAGTAGGCTCTGAATGAAATTAAGATGTGGAGAGCTTCCTGGCCTGGCTTTAGTTAATTAAGCCACAAATTTATCACTTTTGCCTTTATGACATGGTGATCCATCAAAAGCATTGTTTATCACCAACTTGCTCCAAAATCATTAGGAGAATTTGCTTATGAAATATGTTTTATTCTTTTTTCATGATATGGTTCTTAAGGGACATTATAATTCTAAATTCTGACTTTATATTCTAGAATTATGACTTTATTTCACGTCACTGTAAATGACATGCTTGTTACATGTTTCTCTTAACGTCCTAAATGGATGCGGTAATAATACCACATCTATGCACCATTTTAATTATTTACAGTTTAAAATGTTATTTACTGAATTATTGAAACTGTGCGTGTTGTCGGTAAATCACAGTAGTAACGCACCTTGTGGTTGAGTTGAACGGTGCAGAACGAAACTGCCCAGCGCATCAGTGACACTCAGTTACCCACAGTTTAGTGCATCGAGCACGAGCGTGTGGGGCATAACATCGTAATGGACGTTTCTCATCCAAACCATGGACTTCTGAAGACTCCGCTCCCGAATCACCACCTAAACGCTATTTTCCTGAAGCTGTGACTTTATTCTAAGATGCTGCAATATATATTCATCATATCGGTATGTTTTTAAGGGGTAAGACTGCACTTGAGCAATGTACTATTCTACACACACACACACACATACACACACAAACTAATTTCTAGCTGTTATAATATATCTAATTATTATGCATATCATTCACTCTGTACAAACTATATATACATTACTCACATTTTGTCATAATATTTGGACGATCAAAACTACATTGATGGAAATGTATACAGCAATCAAGCTTCACTGTCCCCATGTCTGTTTAAGGAGGACAATAGTTCTTATTCTACAACATAAAGATAAACTGGCAGCTGAGCTGCTTAAAACTACTATAAACAGAGAAAATGCAAAATTCCACTTGTAAAACTTCAACAATTAGTCCAATTCCCATATTAATAAAACAAAAGACAAGGTGATGTGACCTAGTGCCGGGGTCCCAAAGGTTTTAAATGTGTGGCACCTCAAAAAATACATTTTAGGGTAATTTTATCTTCAGGTGTACATCTGCTGTCAGCAATCAATTTCTAAATGTGTTTATTATTAACTAACAGAATCAAATTTGCCTTTGAAAACACATTTTGTTCTTATGTTGACAATAAAATAAAGGTACAAGTCAATTAGCAAATGATATTCTTGAGTTATGTATTGCATTTTTAAACTTTTGTATGTTTAAATGTTTATTTAGTGCTTGAGTTTAAGATGTACAGTTTTGTATGTAGGTGAACATTGTTATTCAGCTCTAGTTAAGGAAAGCTGCATGTATATACTTTTAATTAAACATTAACTTGTGAATTTATTAAAAGTTTTTATTTTAGCAGGGATTTCAACATCTGTGAAGAGGACTATTTGGCTGTTACGTTGTCAAAGGGAGATTCAGTGTAGAACTGAGAAAACGTGATGGTAAGTTTGGTGATTTTCAGTTCAGTATTTTTATAAGCGAATAATTTAGGGGAAATCATTTGAAATAAGTAAAACAACTGCGGTTTCTTTTTTTGTTGTGGTTTTCATGACATTATGACTTTAAAGCAGTTATATTGAAACATGTAAAGGTTAAGATCAGGGCCGTCGTCAGAGCTGGGCATTCGGGACTATAGCCCCGTCAGCTGTTTGTGCTTCCAAGCACCTGTGTGTGTGTGTGTGTGTGTGTGTGTGTGTGTGTGTGTGTGTGTGTGTGTGTGTGTGTGTGTGTGTGTGTGTGTGTGCGTGTGTTTGAGGTACACAGGTTTTTTTCGCCAGTAGCGGGAGTAAAGTTACCGTAATAACTGTATGTTGGCTGTAAAGAGCAGCTTCTAAGCTTTCATGAAGCGCGCAAACTGTCGCAAAGTTACGGTATTTCAAATCAAAACCTCGTTAAAACTGTCCCATCTGCGACTGACTCCTAAAACAGATTCATGCTTTTCTGCCAAAGCTCAGGTTCGTTTATTCAAAATTTTTAGCCAAAACCATCATTTATTAGAACTGAATGTGCTATCCACTGCTGACAGACATTTTTCATATGCTATTTAATTTTATCCAATATAACTAATAAATGAGCAAACAAAGTGAATATAACAACAATTTGAAAAATGGATAAATACACTCATGAAAGGGCACTTTTTAAAGAGGACAGAGGAGGAATAAGGGATCTGGGCTAAAGCACCTGATGTTTCTAAACCCTAAAAACGCCCCTGGACTGTGCTATCCACTGCTGACAGACATATTTCATATGCTATAAAATTTTATCCAATATAACTAATAACTAATAAATGGTGGCTTAGTGGTTAGCACGTTCGCCTCTCAGCGCTAGGGATTCCCGGATCGAATCCCCATCTGGGAGGAGTTTCCATGTTCTCCCCGTGTCTGCGTGGGTTTCCTCCGGGTTCTCTGGTTTCCTCCCACAGTCCAAAAACATGGACCAAGTCAATCGAATTCTCAAAAAATTGCCCCATATAGAGTGTGTCTGTGTGAGTGAGTGTGTGCCCAGCAATGGATTGGCGCCCTGTCCTGGGTCTATCTGCCCAGCGCCCGAGACGTTCTCCCCTGGATGGGCATGGGGAACCCCACCGCGACCCTAATAGAGGATAAAGCGGAAGATAATGAATGAATGAATGAATAACTAATAAATTATCAAACAAAGTGAATGTAACAACAATTTGAAATATGGATAAATACACTAATTTTTAAAGAGGACAGAGGAGGAATAAGGGATCTGGGCTAAAGCGCCTAATGTTTCTAAACCCTAAAAACGCCACTGGACTTTGCTAAACATATTTCATTCATTCATTCATTCATTCATTCATTCAATATCTCCCGCTTTATCCTCTAGTAGGGTTGCGGTGGGGTTCCCCATGCCCATCCAGGGGAGAACGTTTCGGGCGCCAATCCATCGCTGGGCACACAATCACTCACACACACACACTCTACATGGAGCAATTTGGAGAATTCAATTGACTTGATGTTTTTGGACTGTGGGAGGAAACCGGAGAACCCAGAGGAAACCCACGCGGACACGGGGAGAACATGGAAACTCCACCCAGATGGGGATTTGAACCGGGAATCCCTAGAGCTGAGAGGCGAACGTGCTAACCACTAAGCCACCGTGCCGCCGTTATATTTCATATGTTATTTAATTTTATCCAATATAACTAATAAATGATCAAACAATATTAATGTAACAAGTTTGAAAAACGGATAAATACACTCATGAAATGACACTTTTTAAAGAGGACAGATGAGGAATAAGGGATCTGGGCTAAAGCCCCTGATGTTTCTAAACCCTAAAAACGCCCCTGGACTGTGCTATCCACTGCTGACAGACATATTTCATATGTTATTTACTTTTATCCAATATAACTAATAAATGATCAAACAATATTAGTGTAACAAGTTTGAAAACGGATAAATACACTCATGTAAGGGCACTTTTTAAAGAGGACAGAGGAGGAATAAGGAGGAACAAGGGGGGAGAACTATCAGTGCTATCCACTGCTGACAGACATATTTCATATGTTATTTAATTTTATCCAATATAACTAATAAATGATTAAACAATATTAGTGTAACAAGTTTGAAAACGGATAAATACACTCATGTAAGGGCACTTTTTAAAGAGGACAGATGGGGGAATAAGGGATCTGGGCTACACCGCCTGATGTTTCTAAACCCTAAAAACGCCCCTGATGGTAAGTTTGGTGATTTTCAGTTCAGTATTTTTTATAAGCGAATAATTTAGAGGGAAATCGTTTGAAATAAGTAAAACAACTGCGGTTTCTTTTGTTGTTGGGGTTTTCGTGACATTATGACTTTAAAGCAGTTATATTGAAACATGTAAAGGTTGTTTTTCATTCACCTTGTGCTTCTCTTGTTTACAGGCTCTGCAGTCGGCGGTGGTCTCGAGGCTCCGCCCACATTCTTCAGGGCTTGCGTCAGCGCGCACTTCGCTTTTTTCTATGAATGAAGAATCCGCGCGCACACGCGCACGCGCGCACAGCCTGTGATTCCAGGAAAAGGCGGCGGACCCGCGGAGCTGAGCTCACTCTCAACTGCTGAATGTTACCGAGCCGCAGTCAGGACCAGCGTCGCCGCACAGCCGTCAGACACGAACAACCGAGAGGAAAAGCGAGCGCCGCGAAGAGGCAGGTGTGTTTGTATCGCCCTGTTTGTTTACAGCGGACTGAACGTCTATCCGCCCAATCATGCTACAATGCTAAGAGGCTAGCTGACACGCACCGAGAGCGAGCCGTCTGTCTGAAAGAAAGCGTTCGTGTCTTCGTTATGTTTACCATCTTTAACTTTCTTTACCGTAACGACGCGGGCTGGGGTTTGCTCGGCGGTGTTGTTCGGGGTTTGGACTTGTTTCCCGTAACAACGCAATGACAACACATTTTCCAGCTGACATCCAGACAATGCCAAAAGAATTAACAAGAGAGCCACTCGTTTATTTTTCTGCCTAACAGACTTTATATTTCAAATGGTTGTCGAAAAGTCCCCTGACATACTGTTGATTTCTGTAAATATGGTGGAGGCTCGTTGTTTTTATAAATATGAAAGTCCTGGTTTAAAATGTCAGATTGGCTTCCTTATCAGTGAGTAACTGTCGGTGATGTAAGCTGTGTTTTTGCTTAGCTTGCATGATGAAGCATTTGCTTCTCGTTGATCATGCGGGTTTTCAAAATAACAATCTGACGGGCGCTCGCGGATATATTTGGAGTAAAACAGAACCGAGTACTTGGCAGCGGATTTAAGATGAACAAAGTGGGAACTAAAAGCTTGACTAGTTTAAAGGGTAGTGGATGAGGTAAGGTTCTTGCTGAATCATGCTTATACAGGTTATACATGATGAGCGCTTCAGCCCACACACTTCTGCTTTCCGAAATGTGTACAGGGTTCCGTCTGGACTCTGATCACATGGAGCATGCTGTCAGGAGGCCAGTTGCCTCGTGCGCATGCGCCATACACGCCAATTCGTGAACTGTGACAATGTCACTTTATAATCTCTGTGATTCTTTGTGATCATCAATAACAGAGACCTGTACTGCTTTAATCCAGTGTCCATCAGACAGTAAGGTAAACAATGATGTTATTCTCATCGTTTCCCTTGCTTCATACTGACTTTAATAACGCCAACGATCTACACAGTGATATTTGATCATTAGTTTGATCGTTATTAATATTTATGAACTTACTTCATACTAACAAGCACAGTATAAAAAACTTTAGAGACACCTGCACTCTACACCTACAGGAGCTTTGATGTTCATCCATTTAAAGTTTCTCAACAGCTTCCACTTGTTAGAGTGGATCTGTGGGAATTGTCACCCTATTATAGAAAAAGCATTTGTTTGGTTGGGCACTGATGTTTTAGTTAATTCTAGTGTTTTGAAGGTTAAGATCAGTTTTTTTTTGTGTGGGTCAGTTAAGGTAGTCCACACCAAACTGACCCAACCCTGCATTTATGGAGAGATGCACGGTCATGCTGTAGAAAAAAACGCTGTTTCTGCAAAGTTAGAATAATACAATTCCGTAATATAACATAAAACTGCTGAATTCAGTGATTGTGTCCCAGTAATTTGTTGATGTACAGTAACTTTTAACATTTCATCATCCAAGAATACACCATGACAGAAAATATTTTTTTAAGTTCTGGTGATGACTTGAACATTTTACTTAAAACATTGACTTGGTTTACTTAATAAAGAACCAGATAAATAGCTGCTTATAAAATAAAGTTTATTAAAAATCTTTAGTCATTAATAGTCTGCTGAATAGAAACTATAAATAGAAACTATTGTTTTAAAGTCACAGGATTCATTATAAATGAGTTATCGTTCACATTTTATGTCCAACATCCAATTTATTATTATTCATATTTTTGTCTTTTCAGTATCAACCGGACAGAATGACCTCTGACAGCAGATCCAGTAAAGCCCTTCAGGTAAAATAGTTTGGTTTGTTATGAATTATTTGGATCTTATGTTTAAACTGATGTCCTTTACAGGGACCTGGATTAAACATTTACTCACTTTTTCACATTTTAAGTGAAATAAATTAAGAGTTTAGTCATAGATGTCAACAATTTACACCAGTTACATATTACAGTGAAACAAGTTTAGCTTTTAAAATGATTTAAATACCACAACATTTATGAAAATATTTCACAACTGACATATTACCTTAAATGCCTTAAATAAAAAGTTTGTTTTTTGAAACGTACAGTACCAGTCAAAAGATTGAACAGTTAAAATGATTTGTGCTATTTATTGTCCATTTCATCAGTTTCACTTACTGTAAAGATGGACTGTAGTTCTACAATTAGCGATTGTAGTCCATCTATTGGTGGACTACAATACATACTGTGTTAGCCCATTTACTCTGTTTTTTTTAAGGTCAGGACCGTAATAGTAACACCACAGAGCAGGTATTATTTGATTGGTGTATTATTCCTATTCCAGCAATATCACTGAGGTGTTTAAATGAAACTACAGTGGCACTGTTGCACTAAAAACCCCTCACCACATCAGTGCCACTGCAAAACTGACAAACAATCCACCACCCAAATTATACCCCTTTTTGAATCTCAAAAATTATTTTGAGTTTAGGGGATGTCCTGTTACAAGGTGCCACTGTATTAAAAACAAAGTGGCATGATTGATACAAAGCTCTTCATCAATGACTAAAAACCTTTAAAGAGGTTTACTTTAAAGAGCTGGAAAGATCTAGTTCTGAAATAGGAGGAAAAGCCTATAAACTTTCCGACACCCCAAAAGACCAAACTTTATATAATATTAACCAGAATAAAATATTTATTTTTACATAGCAAATCCTAGGACAAAATATCCTTTAGTCTGGTGAGAATAAAATGGGGAATAAAATTCACGAGTCCTTACCCTGTCACAGTGGTGGCAGTATGTGTCATCACCAGCGACTGGGAAACTGGTTAGAGTTAGAGATCAGCTCGATTCACTTCAGTTCCTTGTACTTTTATTAAACTGCATTTAGCTTTCGTTCAGTTAATCTTAGTCACAATAAAATATCGGCGGCACGGTGGCTTAGTGGTTAGCACGTTCACCTCTCAGCACTAGGGATTCCCGGTTCGAATCCCCATTTGGGTGGAGTTTCCATGTTCTCCCCGTGTCCGCATGGGTTTCCTCCGGGTTCTCCGGTTTCCTCCCACAGTCCAAATTGCCCCATATAGAGTGTGTGCCTGTGTGTGCCCAGCGATAGATTGGCGCCCTGTCCTGGGTCTATCTGCCCAGCGCCCGAAACGTTCTCCCCTGGATGGGCATGGGGAACCCCCCGCGACCCTAATAGAGGATAAAGCAGAAGAAAATGAATGAATGAACAATAAAATATCTTAAATGTCTTAAATGTAAATGTTTTGAGCTGCAGTGCCCTGTAAAATGTAAAATGTTTGGTGTATTGATACCTTGTTTGTTCCAAACTGTACATGCTGACCACTTGATGGCTCTCACACTTGTGTCCTTTTCTGCAGGTCAAACGAGAATGTGGAGAGAATGTCCCCGTGCTGTCAGACAGCGAGCTCATGTCTCTGTCAGTGCGCGAATTAAACCTGCATCTGCGAGGTTTGTCCAGAGAAGAGATCCAGAAGCTGAAACAGAGACGGCGTACCTTGAAAAACAGAGGTTATGCTGCTAGTTGCAGGGTCAAGCGCGTGTCCCAGCGTGAAGCTTTGGAACAGCAGAAGAAGGAGCTGCAGCGTGAGGTGGATCGGCTCGGTGCAGAGAACGCGGGCATGCGGCGGGAGCTGGAGGGGCTCGGTGCCCGTTTAGCTGCCCTGCAGCGTTTCGCACGCGGCCTCGAGAGTGCAGGGGGCAGTATTTTGACAGCAACACCTCGCCTTAACACCGCATCCGTCATCACCATTGTGAAGAGCCCACAGCAAGGCCATGGCCAAAGAGAGCAAGAGGCATCCTAGTGCTGAATCCTGCTAGCAATAGACAGACATACACACATGCAAGTGTAAACCTGGTAGAGAACTGATAAATCCAATGACCGCCATTAAGTAATGTAACACACCGGTTCTCAGCCTGCAGTCTGTGGGCTGTTTACGGGCTGCACTGTCCCTGAGTTGCTTCTGTACTCAAACCTTTTCATTACTAAACATTAATGTCTCTGTGGGACCGAACATTTTCAGTCAGATCTGCACATGTCGAGCCTGATGGTGGTTGAGCATCATTGTTCGGGGTCACAGTAATGCAGGCATGATCTCAAACATCATCTGACTCTGTGTCATGCAGATTACCTCACCTGTGCATTCTCTTATGTGTATTAATAAATCTTATAAATGATGTTATATCAGAAAGTAATGAAGATGCAGCCAACATTTGCAGTTTTAAACACTTAAATGTCTTCGGGCTGCAAAGTTGATGATGATTACATGATTATAAAACTGAAAAATAGACCTTGATTCTATATCAGGTTTTGTACATTGACCTTTACAAGTGTAACAATGTAGGTAGATTATATGAAATGAACATGTCAGATAGGACATGCTGATAATGGTATGTGCTTCTTTTCTCCCACATGGGAAGCTAGATGTAATTGTGGAACTGGTCTCTACTGATCTTGATTTAATATTTGACTACCAACTATTACCAGGTTGGCAAACATTTGCTGGAAATTGTTCTTAATTGTGTAGTTGTCGGTTTGGTTATGTGCTGTCAGTGCAGGCTGGAAACATTCTCATATTTATTTCAAAGAAATAATCTACATCCTTGAAACTTCTGTATATTTAAGACCAAGTCCTAAAGCTAAAGAGTCCTGTGATTTAAATACTGCTTTTCCAAGATTAGATTAGATTAGAAATGTTCTCACACCTGAGTAATGTTGTATTTCGTGTGGCTGTTTAAACAAGCAGTGGCTTTGCAAGCGTTTTCCACTACTGCACTGAGCTTCTCGATTAACCTTGTGCCTGCATCCATTCTACTAAATATAGAAGCTGTAACACAGAGAATCAGATGGAACTGGGGGAATGGGAGCAAAGAAACACTGAAGGCCAGGTTCCCAGGACAGATGTAAGCCTAACCTTAGATTTTCCCTGGTGATTGATCAATAGTACTGCAGTTTAGTCTGAGATTAGACTTATGCTTTTATGCATCAGCCCCAAGTGTGCAGGACAGAAAATCTGTGAGTAAAAAATGTATTGTTGTACTGAACTTGGGTCCACTGTGTGTGTGTGTGTGTGTGTGTGTGTGTGTGTGTACATGTGTATGTACGTATGTGTGTGAAGGCCATAAGTTTGCTAACGTAGTGTAGTGACTTGTTTGCAGTGGTATTTCTTTCTATTTAAAAGTACATTATTCGTGAAAAAATACTTATGGATTTGTAGAAGGGATCAGGTGAAGGTGGGAGAGATGAAAGACTTCAGGACGTGAAAAAAAGGTTTTTAGAGTAAAGCTCACACAAGTGGTTCAGGACGAGATGGACAGAGGGGTTACGGCTAAGAGGTGATCACATTAACCCATGGTTGACAAATTGCCAACTATTAGTGGAGGAGGAATATGCTACAGCTATATTGATGTATAAAAGTAGAAACTGATTCTTATTACATATGTGGAAGCTATTTCAATATTCTCGTTGAGATTTTAATTAGATTTAACATTCTGGTTTCACTTTTTGGTTCTAAACATGCTGGATGTTTGTATTTATTACATATATTTTTCTATGGTAAATATTGTCTATTTTATGGCATTAATAAAATAAGTGTTTATCTTGTACATACACACTTGTGTGGTTACTAAAATGAAATCGAGCAGTAACAGTTTGTGCAAAAAACTCCTTATTTATTGTTTTGAAGCTTTGTTGGGACATTACGAGGAAAAATAGAAGCATTTTTGTTACAGGAAAAATATACAATGGCACATTTTACAAACTGTAAAAAATAGCAAAGCATTTACCTGATACTCCAGGCTACTGTACTTAAAACATTTCCTAGGAATAGTAAAATATGTCTCCCCTAAAACCCATCTGAATATCAAACATTTTCCGCTCAGATAACCGCACCATTTTACTCGCTGAATAAACTAAAGGGAACGAGTCTCTGGTACTCATTTTAGTGCATTAAGATAAATATTTGCAGCAATTTACTAGAAAGAATACAATCCACATCTAAGCTTCTAAAAGCAGATACCATAAATACTTGTTCTCAACGCTGCTGCTGCTTCTTACTAGCCTGGCTATTGCACACACACAGGATCAGGACAGCTTTCAATGGTAGGTAAAGTAAATATAACAATGCGCACATGAGAGACCTAGGAAACAACGTGGTCTAGAAAGCAAGAAATTAACCAAAGAACTGAAAAAATACAAACTTGGGCTTTAGAAAGTTCTAGAAATCCACTAAGGTGTGCATTTAAAAATAGCTCAAGCTGAACAGCTGAAGCTGTCTTAAATAAAGTCTTAAGCAAAATGTCTCCCTCTGGTGGCCAACAGTATGACTGCGCAGAGATGATGCATTTTGTTTATAGAGGTCATTTATATATTTATCCTCAGTGGAATTCATTGTTCAATGTATCTGTATTAAAGTTTAAAACTGATCTACTTCTGTGGAGTGGCGTCTGAATCCCGTGAGAAGCCTGATCTAATCTCCATCAGAAAAAGGGTGTCCCAAATTCAGCCCATCAACCCAATCCACTAAATAAAGCAAATGCGCATCTCTTAATTTAAATCGTGTAATGTCTTCATCAACAGCTCCTCATTTAACTCTGTTCTGTCCATGTCACTCAATAACAAGCCTTTTCCCACCGGTGGCCAGATGCAGTAAGAATCCCACTCGTTTCTGTCATCACAGCACACAGACTGGAAACCCTATTGATCCGACACCATTCTGGTCCTGAGAGGCTAATTTCCTGCAGCCACCCATCACTCACGGATCCCCCCACCCCCCTCCAGCCAGTAAATTCAAAACCACGTCAAGTAGAAATGCATGAAAATGCTCATAACCACTCACTAAGCTGCCTGAACTTTACAGTATATAACTGAAAACATGTCGCTGAGTTATACTTTAAAGTAAAGCACACAGGGCAATCACTAAAGCCTTTGTTGTTTCACCCCATTGATAAGAGTAAGAGAAAATATAATACTTAATTCAACTAACATTTATCATCATGTAAGCCGTTGGACTGGTCAAAGCAGGATCTTGTGGAGATTTGTCTCTAGGGTATGCAGCTGAATAATCAGGATGTGACTGCAACACAGAACCTATTCTAGCTAACAGAGCTCTGACAGTACCGTTACCCACCTGTAGAAATTGGGTTGGGTATTGGTATATGATAACATTTAAAACTCATCATCAGAGCTGAGCAGGAGGGTTTTCTCATTGTCCCGTGCACTGATGGAGCTGTGGCTGCGTGAGAGGGGTGGTGCTTTAACTCCCTGTTCCAGAGTGGACTGCTGAGTATACTGCTGATAAGCTGGAGAGAAGTTATGAATGGCATCTTGGACCATGTCTCCGGGATTAATGGTTTCTTTCAGGCTGCTTGAGATGCTTTTCATTGGGGCTGAACGTCCTGTGAAAAAGAAATGATGAATAAAATTGATGGGACAGGAACTAAAGTATATCCAGAGTTTATTTCTAACTTGAAAAGCAGCAAGAAAACCAAGCAGACACGGACAGTGCACGTGACCTACCGTATGGACCATATGTTGGAACAGGGCCTTTAGCCAGCATAAGAAAAAAGAAGAGAGCAGAGTGGAAAGAGAAAGAGAGTGAAGGATGTAAAGTACACTTTTTTTGTGAGGTAATAAGATCACAGCAACCAATGAAAATACAAGTCAAGTGTGAATTACACAAGCAGGATGAGGAAATACAGCATCAGTCAAAAGTTTGGGAACACCTTCTTGCTCCATCATCTATTTTCTCCACTTACCATATAGATGGACTTTGTTTTACAATTATATATTGTAGTATTGTTTTCTTTTTTTGTTGTTCGTCCCTGTTTAATTCTGTTGTCTATTGGTCAGGACCATCAAATAACAGGTATGATTTGGTGGTGGATTGTTTACTGTCAGTTCTGCAGTGACACTGATGTGGTGAGGGGGTTTTAGGGCAAAGTGTAAAGGAGACAGACACACACGGTGTGTGGTGGAAAAACTGAAACAATTGAAACCACGGTCGATGCTTTACCGTGAGAATCCAGTCTCTTGTCCATGTAGACTTTGTATGTAAAGGCATGACGCAGTGCCACAGCGGCAAAAAACATCTCAATACAGATTATGAAGTTTTGATAGCCAGCTGCCACGGTGCCCTCACCCACTGAGACCTCAGCAGAGTTGATCTTTGGAATTGCACCACATTTCTCAAGAATGGCCAGCAGCAGACCTGAAAATATACACAGTATGTATACATATATTATACATATATATATATATACACATATATACACACACATACATACATACATACATATATATATATATATATATATATATATATACATACATACATACATACATACATACATACATACATATATATACACACACACACACATATATATATATATATATATATATATATATATATATATACACACACATATACACACACACACATATACATATATATATATATATATATATATATATATATATATATATATATATATATATATATATATATATACATATACATACATACATACACACTACACACACCAGCCAACATGTATATACTATGCATTATGTACTATGTATACTAGTATATACTATGATCTTGACTGTAAATGACAAAGGTACAAAGCAAAGTTAGATGTTAATTAATTGTTCAAAACGGAATAAATAAATGACAGGTTCTTAGTTTTTTTTATTATCGCATATTCACTGTGCTGTAGTGTCGGCATTCAACCTTAATGTGGCGCTAACTCTCACCTTTAGAAAGGCTAAATGGAATGATTTTTGGAACTTTTTTCCGATTTTCTGTATCTAGTGTTTTTATCTATAAGCGCCTTTCAAAACACTCAAGGTCACTTACACACAGATGCTTTAATTAACACGACATTTGACATAATCTGTGGGTTTATATAATCTTTACAATCACCAATTGCAACCAATTACACATAAATTAATGTTTACAATGGCAGAACCAGGCCAAAAGGTGGCTGATAAATAAAAATAAATAAAAACAAGGTGGGGGAAATCTATGCACTGAAATCCAGATCTGTAAATGATTGTGATTGATGAATTCAGCTGGTTCCTCATTAATTTACTGATTTACTGACAACTTGTAAGTTGATTTGAATAAAAGCGTTTGCTAAACAACTAAATGTAAATGTAATGTGAATGTAATCTGGTGACTCACCTTGCCAGAAGGAAAGAAAGATGACTGATTTCACCATCAAAAACTTGAGCATGGGGCTGTAAGGGCTGAGCAGGTCTCGGGTAGCAAAGTAGAAGAGGAAGAGTGCATAGAGGGACAGGCTGACTGAGATGTTATAGATTATAGTCACGTACAGATAACCACTGGCCACACTGTTCGGGAGAACACAAGTGAGATAAGACAGTGTGAAAGATGATTATCAATTTAAAGACTTTTGATCCAAAAAGAAAAACTCACTTGAAGTCTCCATCTCGATACTTCCCATAGGCCTGCAGGATGACCGTGACCACTGCCATCAGAGGCTTCACCACACAGAACTGCAGTGTCGCCTGTAAAGATTCATACAGCAACCCACTGTAGGTTAAATTACATCACAAGTTATGGGAAGCTAAAATATAAGGAGCTTGTTAAGTCCACCTGTTTGCAAAATCGGAGAAATCCTATAGAATAGGTTTTGCCCCAAAGACAGCAAGTTCCATACACACAGCTGGATCTTTAGATACAGGACAGAAATATTAGAAATATAACACAAATAAGTTTTAGGTAGGAACACGACATAGCTGCCATCAAAAATGAAATATTACTTGAAGTGCTGGACTTACTCAATTGACTTGCCTCTGATCTCAGCCATGATGGCGCTCTCACCTCCCAGATACTCATAACAGAGACTCAGGAAGTTGTAGATCACAAATGCTAAAGGGGGGGGGGGGGAGAAAACCTTAGTGCATATAGGCATACTCCGGCATTTTAACCTATACCTTTGTACAGAGGTATATACATCTTCGATTTTCTTTTCCTCTTCTAGATACTACCTCATCTACAGATAACAGCGAGTTCATATTAACAAATATTTCACATGCAAATTTTTTTACAGTGTTATCTCAACAGGGATTTCTGCTCAGGATACAATGTAGGATTTATGTACATGATGTACAGCACGAAGCACCATATATGTTGCATAAAGTGACTTGTAAATCACTTTTTTGTATCTCTATCTATCTATCTATATCTATATCTATATATATATATATATATATATATATATATATATATATATACACACACACACACACACACACACACACATACACATACATATACAGTATATATATGCTTGTGCAACTCAAGCACTACCCATCATCAGTAATTCATAGGGAAATTACTTCTGTAAATGTCTACACTACAGTTCACACTGTTCATCGTTCAACTAGCTTTACAACAATCTGATTGTGACACTCTCAATGCCCTACTCATGGGGTTCATTTGCCCTGATTTCATGCTCTGTTGGTCTATCCTCCAGCAAGCGTGTATGCAGTGATGCGTTTTGCTCTATATATAGCAAAATGCTTTAGGGATGAAGCTGTACAGTGGTTCGTGGCTGATGTGGGATAATGAATCAGCTGTAAATATCTCCTCTCCTGGTAAACCCACACACGGTTCTTTACAATAACTGACAGCAAGAACCATAGAACATTGAGGCTTACTGTATATAAAGCATAATGACAGATGTATCCAATCATTCAGTGTACTTCAAAGCTCAGGGCAATTTAAATTATTCACATAATTTCTTAGCTTTTGTTTATGATCACATCCGTTTAGTTGGTCAGGCTGCGGGTCAGTGTTCAGACAGGTTCTTTCTAGACGACAGGTTTGTGTACCACCAGCATATGATCCATTTTTATATGATTTATTACATCAGTATGTAGTTAAGGGGTTCCACAAAGGCTGTTTAAACTGTTTTTGAATTCTCACTTGTTCTATTCTTACACTCCATCATTTTCTTTTTTTGTGCATCAGAGCATGTTTTCCATGTTCTAATGCACCTGAGCCAGCTGTAAAATGGCTTGTTAATTAGATGAGTCACGGTTGTTACACCATATGGAAAACTGTCACGCTCCGCCCCAGAGCATTTATAAACATAATGCTGAGAAAGTCTATACCTAAAACTTCCATGTGATTCTCTAGAGTCTAACACTAAAGCTAACTCAAAATTGTTGCTATGCAACAGGCAGCATGTCCTAATGTAATCCCAGCAGATCAGAGCACTGCAGAAAAATATTCAGGCCCCTAGACACAGCAGCTATGGAAAATCTATTCACACCAGAAAATAAGTGCATTCAACATTCTGTACAAATGTCTTACCTTCATAGCAGTCTCTGACTGTGTCGAAATACACATAGTACTGGTCATTGGTGAAAAATAGAAGGCTGAGCCAAGAGTCAAAGGCGTAGATGGGAACTATAAAGAGGATGCGCACTATGTGTCTCTGTTCATTTGGAGAACTGTAATACCGCAAGTGCATATAGATCTGAAAAAGATTTTTTAAATAACAAATTGATTAATTAAGAATAAGTTTATTATTCCATAAAACACATTAAATTTGGCATTAACGTGTTGCACTCTTAAAACTCATTAAACAAACGATTATTCACAACAAGGTAAAGTCATATATTTTAATTACATGATCGGTTTAATGAAATTTAATGCTTGTATGTCAGAACTGGATAATTTTAGTACAGTACACTTATTTTATATTAACTTTATTTATAATAATCTTATCTCAAGCAAGACTACTATACTACCACAGACGTGAAAGCACATGACATTCTTCCAGGCAATTGGACATATAGATGCTGTTGAATTCCCTTGCTTTTCCCCTGACTTAAAACACCTTGACTTCCAGCTGAGGTTGCACTAAAGAAACAATTTTGAAAGAACAATCCCTGTGGACAAAAATCTGAGGTTTTTGGAAGTTAAATGGAACCATTTACTAAGATTGTACGATTCAGACTTAGTTACAATTTGATGTCTATAATACACCTATAAATAAAGCGCTCATGCAGATATCTGTCATCATACATATTTAGGCCTCATTATAAATCGTTTATGACGTTGCAAACAAAGAAGTCTGATAACAATAATGCTGCCGCTGAATATGGTATACTCAGATAGTATACCCCAGAACAGGAAAGGGTCCAAAAAAAACCTTTATGTTTTAAAATGTTAAACAGAATAATGAGAAATTCCTATCAGTGAGAACAGAGATTGCTGAAACGTGTAGAACTTAATATAGTAATGAAAATTAAAAGGGAAACCTAAAAACTGGGCTTTATGTTTAACAAAATGCCTAAACAAACATATTTCTCATCCTTGGACACAAGGAAATTAGTTTGTCCAATTCCGGATCTTTAAATCTGATTGACTGCGTCATTTGTCCAGCATGTGAAACATTATTTTAAATCATGTACCTTTTATGGAAAAATCTGATTAATATAAACAGCGAACCATTTCCTGATAAGCACTAAGCCACTATCCCCTTACTACAATTAATGTTTACTTTAAAAAACTGACTATATAATGTAGTAAGAGACTAGTTTAGTTATATTTCCTTTCAAAAACATTTATGATTTAATTTTTTATGTGTTTTTATAGCCATTTTTAAAAGCAATAAGGCATTTGAGGTTGTGCACGGTAGATGTCATGCCTAACAACCCCTCTTTCCAATGATTTATTCACAATAATGTACACTCTCTTCAGTCTTATTGCTTCATCATTGGTACCTGATGGCATGTGAACAGCAGTGCTGTCCACACAAAGAAGCCAGATACAGCCTGTGCCATGGTAGTCATGAGAAAGATAGGCTGCTCGGTGGTGAGCAGCGGAGCTTTGGGAAGCCATGAGATATTGGGTCCTGTGGGAGACACTGTCGATGGAGAACCTGGAACCATTGCAACTAATGAAGACTTGCCAAAATTTTCTGCCAAAGGCACGTCACGTCGCCAGAGGTTTGGTTTCTATAAAACATAAGTAAATGCATTAATTGACCGATAAAACTAGTAGTGTTCAGAAGAGTTGTGACTGTAGTGTTGAACAATGGTGATTATAATGATGAATGTGATTACTGCTCACGCACACTCAACACAAACGGCATTACATAACAATATATGTTGAAGCCCTAATCATCAAATTAGCACTGAGAAATTAAATGTAGTTAATGATAATTGATAGGGTTGCACAGGTACGTATTCCAGTATTGGGTATCTGCCCAGTGCTCTGCTCCTATACTTGTCTTACTGTTTTTGAAAAACTGCAATTAATAAACACATGATCTATGTTGTATATGTAACTGTCAGAAAGTAAAATATATCTTACAAAATCAAAAAGGTCTTGTTGCACCTGTATTGTTAGTGTTATTAGCTGTCCATATCAGACCTTGGTATTGACTTGTCTGAAATACTGGTGCATTTTTAATAACAAGGATTTATAAAAGCCCTTGTAGCTCCCTCAGATTCAAAGTCGACAGCACAAATATTCTTGCCAATACTGATTAGGTTTATTCTTGAGTTTGCACCTTAACTTTGTACATAACCTTACACCCAACCGTAAGAATTGTAACATAAATCAAATAAACAAATATACAATGAGCAATTTACATATCGTAAACTATTAATCTTAAGACTGATCCTTTGTTGGTTTTATCACACGAATTTACATCTTGATTTAGAACCGTAATTACATATCAATTCACTCTAATACTAGAAAAGGTAATAAACATAATTGGGATACTAATAGAACACAAACCTCATTGGCTGCATGAAATATCAAAGGAAGCTATATTATCACGTTGCGACTTGGTGCTCTCCAGCCTCTGAATAATCCTTTGGAACTAACTTTGGAACTGACTTTGCTAACTTTGGAACCTTTGTAACATGGTAACCGTGGTAATTAGCAGTGTAACCATGGAAATCAACATTGTCAATGTTCTTAAAAGAACAGAAGTTCTATTATACACTGTTACACTATTATAATTAATACACTATTATACAATTTTACAAACTTCAAACCAATTAAAATATAAACTGCTCAAGTAGGCAGTTACACTCCCACCAAAATCTATGATTTTAAATCATGAAATGAAATTATAACAAGCAGATTATTTTACAGTACTAGCTTGGTCATGAATTCGCATGTATTTAGAACTGTAAAGTGAAGATGAAGGTCTTCACTCTGCTTCTAGTAATGTCACCGTCTTATGGATAGGCCTCTCCAGATAAATTGGTTTGGAAACACGCCTTCCCTTCTTATCCAGGTTGGAATCGCTGATGCACAACTTCACCTTTCTCACTCTACCATCACTTCCTGGATACACTTCAACGACCCTTGCCAATTTCCACAGGTTACGAGATGTAGCGTCTTCTTGCAGAAGGACGATATCGTTAACCTTTGCATCTCTGCGATCCTTGATCCACTTCTGTCTTGGTTGAAGGTTCAGGAGATACTCTTTCTTCCACCGACTCCAGAAGAGATTGGCCAAGAATTCTTGGAACCAACGTTCCCACTGAGGTTGCAAATCATCGAATAAAATATCGTTCCAACACGGTTGCAGCAGGATCTGCTTTCCCGATGGTCCTCTAAGGTTAAGTGGTTTCTCCCCGACAACCACTCTAAACCGAAACTCGTCAGAAGCCACGCACCACTGCACCCCAAGAGCTCTTTCTATTTGAGATTCTCCTAATGTCATATCCTTGGTTGTAGTAGCTTCAGCATATTCTTTCTTGGGAATGGTGTCAAGGACTTCTCTACTATTGGAAACGAACTTGTGAAGTTGTAGTTTGCCTGTGCTGCAAAGTTCTCTGGCTTCTTTCACCAGCTGGATTGCTTGACTTGTAGATGTCATGCTTAACAGGCCATCATCAACGTAAAAATTCCGCTGTATGAACTTGATGGCGCCATCACTAAAGCGTCCTCGTCCGCGGCAATATGCGGCGATATGCTTGAGTCCATAGTTGGCACACCCAGGTGATGAGGCTGCACCAAACAAATGGACCTTCATTCGATAGGTGAAAGGTTGAACTTCAAGATTCCCATTCTCCCACCAAAGGAATCGAAGATAATCTTGGTCTTCTGTTTTCATATGGAACTGGTGAAACATGCGCTCTATGTCACACATGATTGCAATAGGACCTCTTCGGAAGCGAAACAAAACTCCCACCAAGGTATTCGTTAGATCTGGACCGGTTGAAAGATGATCATTCAGAGAGGTTCCTTGGAACTTGGCAGAACAGTCAAAGACGACGCATAATTTTCCCGGCTTCTTTGGATGATAGACTCCATGATGCGGGATGTACCACGCTGGAGTTTTTTGGATGTCTTCCATTGGGACCTTTTCTGCGTCTCCACAAAGAATGATATCGTTCATGAAGGCCTTGTAGTCTTTCTTGTATTGCTTATTTCTCTTTAGCTTTCATTCCAGACACTTAAGACGATGGATGGCACACACCTTATTATTAGGTAGCTGGGGCCTGTCTTCCTTGAATGGCAGCGGCATTTCATAATGGCTCTCACTATTGGGTGTGATGCCTTCTTTTAGCTTCTTTAGAAATCTGTGATCTTCTTGAGAAACACGATTAGCCTAGGAAGCTCTTTCAACAAAATCAAATTCCAGAGCCTTGATGACATCTACAGGAGTAATGATTTCCTTGATCTGTGTTCTGTAGACGTAATACACTTCATTTGTAAGATTTGAGGAAGACTGAAGATCTGGTACCACTTTCTTCACTTCCACTTGGTGGCTTACTCCCATACCATCTCCATAGTTGAGACATGGATTACCACAGCCTACTACACTCCATCCCAAATCCGTTTGCTGTGCAAAGGTTTGGTTTCTTTCACCAGCCACTACTCGTTTTGGTAGTAAATCCTGAGGACAGTTGCTGCCTATTAAAAGGCCAACTTCACAGCTTTGCTGAGGAGCAATCTCATCTGCAATATGTTCCAAATGAGTCCATAACCTTGCTATCTCCGGTGTAGGAATATGATTTCTATTTGCCGGTATAATTTCTCTGGAATAAGTCACAGGAAGTGGTATTATCTCGTCTGAATAGAACCCTCTCACTTGTAAACCGGTCAGCTTCTTGCAGGACACGACACTATTTGTTGAAGATAGTGTGGTAACACTCAGCTGAACTGGTTCACTCCTTACGTTGAGTGCCCTTGCAGTCTCCTCAAGTATAAATGTTGTATCACTCTATGTATCCAGAAGTGCGTAAACAAGAACTTCACGATTTGGCTCAGCCGCAGCAGAGACCCACACCGGATTATTGTAGATGCATGGGTGTGGCTGCTACTCTGGATCACCGTATGTATGATGACTCCACATGTATTTGTAGATGTACTTGGTTGATCTTGTGGTTGTTCTGGCCTTTCATCTTTTGGCTTGTCTTTGTGTTTTGCTCCATCAGCCTTTACTATTTGCGTTCTTTCTTGCTTGCATTCTTCTTTAGCACGGTTATCATGAAGGCAAGTTGGATGACCTTTCTCGCAGGTCTTGCAGATATTCCTTTCATCGCAGTTCTTGGAACGATGACCCCATTTCAAGCAACCAAAGCACAACCTTTTCTCCCGTACAAACTGGACTCTTTCTGTGATTGTCTTCTTCATAAATTTATGGCAATCTTGTAAACTGTGCCCTGCCTCCTCACAGAAGACACAGTCTTTGATGTTAGCATTCTCATCTGAATTCGTTATTAAAGCATTTGCTCCTGGATTTCTATTACTTATGCCCTTACTTTTCTCTCCTTCACGTGGATTTGGTGTAGGGAAAGATGTCATTGGCTTACAAACGATTTTAGCTTCACATGTTAGAAACTGGACAAATTGGCTGAAGCTTGGAAATTTTATACCTTGTTCTTGTACTTTTATGACTTTCCGTTTCCATCTCAAGATCAACCAATCTGGAAGTTTAGTAAGTATCTTTCTGTTCTCGCTGCAACTGTTAAGCACTTCGAGATCTTCAATTTGAGACATTGCAGATTCACAACTACGAAGGAAGTCAACCAGTTCTTGCAGTTCCATATTATTTTTGGTACTTATTTTGGGCCATGCTTCGATCTTATCTCTGTAGGCTTGGGCAAGGATTAATGAACTGCCATAATGTTCTTCCAGGATATGCCATGCATCAAAATAGGCTGACCCAGTCCCTTAGTAGGCAGTTACAGCCCTAAATCTAAATGTAATTTGGTCACTTCATCTGGATTTTTGGGGTTTCAGGCCTAGAATACTGTATAGCTGCTTTGAGACAATGCACTGTTGTATAAAATGCTGTATAAATGAATACATTTTTATGTATAAATTGTAAATCTACATTAACCCAGAGTTTCTGTGGTGACCCCCCACCCCAGACGCACACAAACACCATGTGCTGGACATTACAGATGCCTGAAGATGATTGAACTCTCATCTGTAGGGTCAACGCGATAAGTATTTGCATTCACTTCCATAACAGAGTGACATCTGTACCCCTGATCAAAAACATCAGCGAGTCTAATACATAAAGAGCTAAAAATACCCCACGATGACTCACGGCCTGGCTGATCTGATCTCAGTGCACTGTCCACGCAAAGTGGGAGGTTGTTAGAAGACGGGCCTTTCATGATTACAAACGGACTGACGTCATAGAGCCGTCTGGCATATTTAACTAAACACCCCTGGAATAAACTAAATTATGCATCAGAAACAGCTTTTATTTGCGTCACCTCTCGTCACACTTCTAAATCCGACGCAATATATCCTAAATATGTTAATGAGAAAACACATAAAACCATAACACTTAATAAACTTTCAAATCCTAGTGAAGCCCAGTTAAATTAATCAGCACTGGGGTTAAATACACAAAAATGATCTGTTAAAAATCTACTTTAATCCCATTCCACACTGTGTTATATATTCATCCATTCACTCAGCAGCTTTAATCTTAATTAAAACAGGCGATTCAGTAGAGCTGTCAGGTGAGTCGATTCATTTCGTTTAATCTGTTGTATGCTTTGTGCTACGATTCGGTTCAATCACGACACCGCTTCTTTTGTAACTCTTTACTTTTATTGTCTTATCATTCATGAAATTATTCAAACGCAAATTTGAAAAACAGAAAACAGAAACTAATAACTAAAAAACTTGTATTTTTATTCGCGATATGTAAGTTGGAGTTGAATGTATGTCAGCTCCGTTATTCCGTTTAAATGACTGATGAATAGTTTGGGTTTCAACGGCGTCTTTTCTTTATTACTTCACATAAAACATTCTTATTTTAAGATTAAATCGACTTACCAAATGCATGAACGGTAAGTATGAAGCCGTAGGCTAAAGAGCGAGCTGGGGCAGCAGACAGACGGGGCCTTAAATCCTTAAAGCCGACGCTGTTTGCGGTCCGTCATCCATGTTCATCTTCATCCAGCGACTAACTCTGCTCTGCTCTGCTCTCTGTCCCGAACAACGCCATGAACTACCACCTGCTACACCCCGATACAACACAGCCGCGTTTACAAACCCCGAAACTAAATAATAAATAGTTCTAATGATTTAAATGTCGCTTCATAACAGCAGCGCAGAGGATCTGAAACACAGAGAGCAGATAAATCAGTGAAGTGACAACCTCACCATCTGCGGCCAACTTACCCGAGTTGCCAGATTATTTACTACAGCCTTTTAAATTCCCGAATCAGCCGAGTTGCTATAACGACAGTTCCTCATAACTCAAACATTAATAAAGTTGAAATGTTCCTCCGGTTATTACTTTGAGCTCTGCTTTGATGTCATGTCAAAATACGCAGTAGTTTTGTAAAACTAACAAAGCGGGTTGCGGGAGTAAAGCTGCTCTATTTGGCAACACAGATCAGCGTTCTGTTTCAGTAAAATGGTCGAGCCCCTTTCTTCACTTCAAGATAAAGGTCTCGTAATCTGTGAACTACAAACATCTCATCCATCTCACGTTCACGCAGACTGGAATAGCTTAAACACGTGCGTTTATTTGTGAAGCAGATTGCGGTGGCCAAACATGTCAGTACAGAACTCCCTGAATTAAACCGTGTTTTTTATGCCATGAGTTTATTGGGTTTGTTTTGTGGACTTCACATGTTTACACACAGGCCAGTTTTAATGCTCGAGTTGTGTAGATTTTGGGCTGGTTAACAGTATCTCGTGGTTAACATGGTTAATTTCAGTGATATTCATGCTTTGCAGATGCATCATTTTGTTTAGTTTTTCATTGTGCATTTAATTCAATGCCCTCCTAATTAAGCAATCATTAAAACCTGACTGACCTTTTAATTAGCTAACATGAAAATAATGATTTTCACTGTGCAAGCTACATTACCATGTATTACAACATATAACACCTTTGTTTGCATTAAGGTGAGTGTGCAAGCGATACATTTATTTGGACTCACACTTTTTAAACAATCAGTTTTAACATTACAATCCGAAGTTATCCCATGTTCTCCAGCAACAGTTTGTTGGACCACTGGAATAACAGTCAAGTTGTGGCTGAAGGTCATTTCCAGTGAGTTCATTTCTGTTTGTGAATTTTGATCCAAACAGCTATCATCCATAAAGGAATTGTGACTCTGTCATTTGTTCTTCATCATCCAAATACCCAGAAAATCCAGTGTTTCATAGCAGTCATGCTGTAAAATTCCTGTTGTTGCTTCTCTTCTGCCACTCTCTCCATCTTCTGTTTCATTGCACACTGACTTATATAGAAAGATGAATACAAATACCAAAGGAGAGTTGTTGGTTGGAATTCTGTTCAACAAAAAGGCCACACAAGCAAAGTTTATGTACTTTAAAAGATTGTCTATTAAATAGTGCGTTAACATGTATAAATAGGTTTATACCTACCACCTAAAAAATGACAGGAGCTCACTTTCCCATGTGCTCAAATGGTACGCTGACCTGAAAAATGTAGGACACAATGTAAAATATGTGGAGCAACAAAAAAGTAAGAAAGGAAAAAAAACAGCTGGGAGAACTGCAGGTGTACCTGTGGGGGGGTGATGCGGATCTGATCATGCCGCAATGGGAGATCAGGAGAGGCATTGGCAGGAGCTCCCCTATGGAGCCGCAGACACACTCTCCTCTCCCGCTCAGCCCCTCGGCCCGCTCTGGGAGAAGCATTTCCTTGGAGAGAACACATCAGAAACATAATTAGAACAAACTAGTCTGAAGACAGCAGGCCAAAGCCATGATTAGAATATATATATATATATATATTTTGTAATCACAGCTTACCTGACTGTGGAACACGGGGGGTGGGTGCTGAACTGGACGGGTCTGGTCCATTGCGCACTCTGTTGGGCGCCGGGATGTTTGGGCCGGAGGGCATTGCACGTGCAGCCGAGCCCTGAGGTCCTCCTCCAGTCCTCTCATCTCTCTCCTCTCCTTCCCCACCCCGCGGTTCTTTCTCTTTTTCCTCTGCCATTCTGCTGGATCCCTGTAACAGCCACAGGTGGTCATGAGGATGAATGAATGAATAAATATAGAAACGACAGAATTTGTAAAGAACTGGGAACAGAATGACGTACAAATTTTAGCATATTCCAGTCAAACACATAGTCATATGAGAAGCCCTGTCTGTGGAAGAGATTTCTGAAAAGCTGTCTAAGGTAGGAGTAATCAGGCTTGTCATCAAAACGCAGTGAACGGCAGAAGTTCATGTACGTCGAAAATTCAGCTGCAGGCAGAAGGAAAGGAGAAGAGTAATCGAGATGGCGAGAAAGGCAAAGTCAGGAGAAGCACTGACTGACTCAAG
Organism: Corydoras sp. C115; assembly: GCA_019802505.1. Lineage (NCBI taxonomy): Eukaryota > Metazoa > Chordata > Actinopteri > Siluriformes > Callichthyidae > Corydoras > Corydoras sp. C115. Next base: position 478,285 of record JAFMOC010000004.1, read on the forward strand.
AAGATCTATAACACTGAAAACATTGAGACATGATTCACTCAGTACTTACATGGATAGCCCTTACAAAGCACTTCGATAGGGGTCGACATCTTTTTCTCACTAATCCGCTCATATTTTTGCCGTTTAGTGGCCGCCTTCAGGCCTTGCCATGGCAGTGAACCCAGGTTAAAGTACATAAGCACGTAACCGAGAGACTCCAGGTCATCCCGCCGGGACTGCTCTATGGAAACATAAAGGATGTAATGAATCAAACTGTCCCAAAAAACAATGTATGTATACTGTAACATGCTGCATTCGTACCGATGCCCAGATGTGTGTTTATGGAAGCGTAACGAGCAGTGCCAGTCAGGTTCTTGTTCTCTCTGTAGGGAATGTGTTGATGTGTACGTGCATCACGGTACTTCTTGGCCAAGCCAAAGTCTATAATGTAGACCAGGTTCCCCTTTTTGCCAAGCCCCATTAAGAAATTATCTGGCTTGATGTCTCTGTGAATAAAGTTCTTCGAGTGGATGTACTCAATTCGACTGATCTGCAAAGAGACGATATCATCCGAATGACAAGTGAAGAATTACAAATTTCAAAACTGAACTACAGCAAATTAAACTGATATTATTTGATGGTAATAGTCTAGAAATATATCTGTACATCTCCCATGTATATATACAGTTCCTTACCATCTGATCTGCAAGCAGGAGCACAGTCTTCAGGCTGAATTTTCTTGAGCAGAAATTGAACAGATCCTCCAAACTTGGACCCAGGAGCTCCATTACCATGACGTTGTAATCCCCCTCGGCACCACACCACTTGATTGACGGAATTCCCACTGCAAATAAGAGCGACTTATTCAGAAACCTATTCAGGGTTTATTACATGTATGTCAGGGTTAAAGCAAGTTATTTTTTTAGCCCTGTCTCACCTCCTCCTTGCATCATCTTGTAAAATTTGCTCTCTATATGCAGCTGAGGATGCTTAGTCTTCACACTTTCCAGTTTGATGGCCACCTCCTCTCCTGATGTAATATTCGCACCTGCAAAGATCAGGGCATATTCACCTTGTGGTTATCATGTCAAAGGTGTAGGTTGCATCATTTTTACAATGATGCTCTCGAATTATTGGTTAATATGTAAAGAAGGCTTGAATCATTAATGTGCTTTATCTCTCAAGTCACAGACATTCTGCTGAAATGTCTACACAAACAACAAACAGAAATGTTTAATGTTAAACGTATTAATGTCGATTTGTCATCACACTGTGGAAAACAGAAGAGAAAAGTACTCTGTGTTCTGTTTGGTTTTTGTAAAGAAGGAAGTTTTTACATTTACATTATTACTTAGATTGGTTTTTTGTTGTTTAAAAATTTCAGACAAAGTAGAGAAAAGTTTAAAGATTTACCTTATAAAAATACTAATAGTTTCTGTGTATTAGTGTTACATACTTTTGCATTGTATTTGTATTAACATTTCTGGGATGCTGTATTCAAGTTTGGTGCTAGATCTAAAAAATATCGCTTCATGAACCTTAACTGGAACCTTTTTCAAAGGCCAGATGAGGAAATTTTAGTTGTAACTGCAAAAACTGCAGGTTTTCAGTTGTTATATCCATCTATCCTTTATCTTCCGCTTTATCCTATATTAGGGTCGCGGGGGGGGGGGGGGGGGGTTCCCCATGCCCATCCAGCGTCTCCGGCGTTGGGCAGATACACCCAGGACAGGGCGCCAATCTATCGCTGGGCACACACTCGCTTACACAGACACACTATATGGGGCAATTTGGAGAATTCATTTGACTTGATCCATGTATTTGGACTGTGGGAGAAAACTGGAGAATCCAGAGGAAACCCACACGGACACGGGAAGAACATGGAAACTCCACACAGATTGGGATTCGAACCGGGAATCCCTAGAACTGAGAGGCGAACGTGCTAACCACTAAGCCACCGTGCCGCCCTCAGTTGTTATATTTTAGTTAAATTATAAAATTTCTAAAGTGAGAAGCCAACAGTTGCTGTCAAAATTAAAACTTTCAGTCTAATTAAAAAAATTCAGTCTAAACTGGTTTTGCAGATGTTCCACAGATTTCACTTACGCTATTTACAGTATTCATTTAAAATGTGTAATTACTGGCATATTTTCATATTAATACTTATTATTCAATACCATTAATGCTTTATATAAGGTTATTCTGTTTAACAATATTCTGTAGGAAATAATAAGGGATAATATCCCTAATTCTTAACAATATTTTATTAATATGAGTTATGAGCAGGATAGAATAATCAGGTTTGAAAATTCTACAGTGTAGCTGGGTTCTTCCTTACTGGCATGTGTTTTTCTCATTTGTAAGTCGCTGCTAAATGACTAAATGTAAATAGAATGTAAACGTAAAGGTTGTTTTTGCATCACTTTGTGACGATATCTAAACCTCAAAACGGTAATAAATCATCGGTAGTAAATAATGAAAATAATCAACCAGGACGACTTTAAGCAGCCTGCTGTAAGCTGCAGGCAAACAAGTTACTTACCAAGATAGATGTCCCCGAAAGAGCCACTTCCGATTTTCCGCCCAAGGCGGTATTTATTTCCAACACGCAGTTCCATGATTTAGTTTTAAATGTTATCTAGAAAAAAATGAATACATAATATTTAAACAGAGGGAACTAGCACATTCCTCCTGAAGCTTTAACAGCACATACCACAGCATGCATTACCAACTCGCAGTACATCTTTCATTTTAATTGCTAGCAACAGCATCCTGTGTATACACCATTCTGTTTTAACAGCCAGCTTCGTCCCACAAAACTCACATTCTTTTTCCAGAGGAACAGAGAAAATGCTAATGTGGCGCGGGAGCAGTCCAGCAGTGTGCCACGCTCGGTTGTGATTGATGGTCAGCTTGAAATGCAGCCTCATAGCTAACAGCCATCTGAAGTCCTCGCAATGGAAACAAACCGATTTCATCCCGTTCACAACAAACACTATGTGAAGGCCATTGCACGCAGGCTGCCGGGGTTCGAACTGGGTTTTGAAAAGGGTCGAGCGCGTGAGATGCAGGAGGCTACGCGAGTGGGGGCTGGTTTTCCTTCTTCGTGTCTGCGTGGATGGAGAGAGGCCACGGCGGAGAGGAAAAGCACGGGGCGTGAGATGTGGCCGCAGCCGCACCCTGTCAGAGCTCCTGCCTCCGGAGCAGAGCCGCCGCATAGCGCGCACAGCCGCCGTCACCGAGAGCACGACGACATGCAAACGTCGACACACACACACACACACACACACACACACACACACACACACACACACACTGTGACCTTATGCGCGTCCGTCCCACCCTACCTGTTCCGAGGGCGAGGACAAAGCGACGCAGGCGGACGTGTTGGAGAGGCAGCACCCTGGACAGCGAAGGAGACGCGATTCGCTTCCCGACTAGTCTCATTCCAAACGCGGTGCCGACTCCGATGCTCCCTCGGTTGGAATTCCCAAATCCTCGAGATCCGGCGCTCGGACTGACCTACTTGCTGGAGCGAAGCTGCCTCCCTCCCCTTGTTTGTATCGCAGCGCACTTGTGACAGAAATGATGTCATTCATAAAGTACCGGAAGGACCCGGATCACTTCAAGGGGCCGCTCTACGAAGGCGCTCCTCCAGCCCCACAGACCTGAGAAATCATCATAACCGTTACCTTCCCTAAAAAAGCACCAGCACACAACACCAGCAATCTGTTGGTTAAGCATTTATATGCAAGCTTAAAAACGAACCTCCATCCATCCAAGATCTTCCGCTTTAGCCTATATTGGGGTCGCGGGGGGGTGGGGATGGGGGTGGGGGGTTCCCATATGAGAAGGTTTTGGGTGCTGGGCAGATACACCCAGGACAGGGCGCCAATCCATCGCTGGGCACACACTCACACACACAGACACGCACACACACACTCTATATGGGGCAATTTGGAGAACTCAATTGACTTGATCCATGTTTTTTGGACTGTGGGAGGAAACCGGAGAACCCGGAGGAAACCCACGCAGACACAGGGAGAACATGGAAACTTGACCCATAGAGGGATTCGAACCGGGAATCCATACATTTACATTTTACATTTACATTATTACTTAGATTGGTTTTTAGTTGTTTCAAAATTTCAGACAAAGTAGAGAAAAGTTTAAAGATTTACCTTATAAAAATACTAATAGTTTCTGTGTATTAGTGTTACATACTTTTGCATTGTATTTGTATTAACATTTCTGGGATGCTGTATTCAAGGTGGGTGCTAGATCTAAAAAATATCGCTTCATGAACCTTAACTGGAACCTTTTTCAAAGGCCAGATGAGGGAATTTTAGTTGTAACTGCAAAAACTGCAGGTTTTCAGTTGTTATATCCATCTATCCTTTATCTTCCGCTTTATCCTATATTAGGGTCGCGGGGGGGGGGGGGGGCGTTCCCCATGCCCATCCAGGGGAGAACGTCTCCGGCGCTGGGCAGATACACCCAGGACAGAGTGCCAATCTATCGCTGGGTACACACTCGCTTACACAGACACACTATATGGGGCAATTTGGAGAATTCATTTGACTGGATCCATGTATTTGGACTGTAGGAGAAAACTGGAGAACCCAGAGGAAACCCACGCAGACACAGGGAGAACATGGAAACTCCACCCAGAGAGGGATTCGAACCGGGAATCCATAGTGCTGAGAGGCGAACGTGCTAACCACTAAGCCACCATGCCGCCCCTTAAAAACAAACATTAACTGTTCAATGGGGGTGGTTAGGGCGTTGGGCTATCAATCTGAAGGTTGGGGGTTCAAATCCCAGGCTCACTGAAGTTACCAGTGTGGGTCCTTGAGCAAGACCCTTAACCCTCATTGCCCCAGGGTTGTTGTGATTAACCCTGTGCTCACCTTGTAAGTCACTTTGCATAAAAGTGTCTGCTAAATAACCAAATGTAATGTAATGTCAATGTTAATGCTTTGGCAAGTTTATTGATCTGTTTGATTAAAATAAATCAGTGAATCAATCAATATAAATGCTGTAGCATACAGATATATATTACACCTTTAAAAACGGTTGTTAAAATATTTAAGGCCCCAGTGCATAGTGGAATGTCAAAGTTGTTTTGTATGAGGATTGTATGTGGTTCTGGAGAGCCTGACATCAACTCTTGACTTCTCATCAATAATTATAGACTAACCTAACAAAAGCACTGGACACACTCGTTGCACAACATTCTATAAATACACTTCAGAAAACAGTCAGACATTTTGATGAATGCAGTAACAAGTATCTGTGATTAATTTATTAAACTGAACAAAAACATAAAAACATGCAAAATTATTAAGAAATTATGAATTCAATTCCTTTAAATAGACATAAAAATTAAACAAAATGAAGGTGAGAAAAAATGTAGCATTACATAAGCAAACTCATTAAGTATCTTGACACTAAAGAAATGATGGATTCTGACTAACAATTAGAGCCAAACTGAAAATAGTTATAAATGTATTGTAGTAATTTAATTCATTGCCTTTTAGTATCAACTTCATATTATTTGAGAAAATCTCCATCAGTGTAAGGCAACTCCAGAAACCTCTTCTGAATGTTCATGACCTCTGAGCCATCACAGAAACCATCAATTACTGTAATAAATATAGCCACATGCACTTGAGAGTACATTATAAAACCTTTGTTACCCAACAGCAGGTACGTATACAGCGTACATGTCTGTACAGTGATGTGGTTTTGAAGGTGGGTGTCTGTAGATTGACCTGTCTGCAGTCATTTTTTCTGCTGAAAATGTAAGGTGCTTCAATAAAAGTCAAATTGATATTTTTAAACCCTGATGCAATTTTGTCCAAATTTTACTAAGAGCTGAATAAATCAAAATCAACCAAGCAATGAACTAAAATGCAAAAGATAAGAACACAGCACCGCAGTATGTAATACAGACTAATGAGCTGCAGTTCAGCCAGGAGGAAGATACGTACGAAAGTAACATCTCATCTCATCTGCTTAATCTTAACCTAGGGACTAGGATTGCAGGGGGGTTAAAGTTTCAGGCACTGGGCAGATAAACCCAGCACAGTGCACCAATCCATCGCTGGGCTCACAGTCACACACACAGACATACACTATATAAGAGTAATTTAAGGCAGCCAACTCACCTTGAACCCATATTTTTCAGACATTGGGAGGAAAACAGAAATCCCAGAGAAATCCATGCAGACATAGAAACTCCAACAAGATCGTGATTTTAACTTGGATCCCTAGCCCGGAGAGGTGGCCATGCTAACCACTTAAACACGGTGCCGTCAAGAAACTTCCATCTAATCAGACGCTACTAAAAGCACGTTTATTATTAGCAAAAGTAATCAGTAATCTTTTAGCAAAAGTAATCAGTTTACTATGACATTAACCCAGTTAGTTTGTAGTCAGTTTTGTTTTGTTGGTTTTCACATTTAAAATTGATTATTTTGTACCTTTTAGCAACTTCGACCCAAAAAGAATAAAGTTTATAAAGTTTCTTTCAGAAATTATCACAGACTAACAACTAAAGTTGAACCAAGAATGAAACGAATTATGAAAGAACAATTCATAGAAATATAACAAATAAAAAATATGGAATAAATTAATTGTCAGTAAATGGAAAAGGTGAATCTGTGTTGTGCTGAGAAGTTTAGCATCATAAAACTGAAGTCTGGATAATATCCTTGTGTATTCAGTGTATATATCCCTTTTAATTCTTCATCTTGCAGAACATGTGAACCAAGTCCTCACGAACATGTCACTTGAAAAGCACACAACTCATTACAAATGAGAACTTGTAATAATAATAATATACAAACTAAACATGTAGGTAGAAAATCCAGCACTTAATATTAAGAACACTTCCTGAAGATAGCCGAATTTCCAAGTTTAAATTGAACCACAAAACGAATCGAATTATAATAGAAAATTTCTCCTCATTAATCTTAATAAGATTACCTGTTAAAATACAAAGTCACAAAAACAGTTTAGTGTAAATACTGTTTTAAATAATAACTTCAACATTGGTGTAATTTGTCAGATCACCTTTATAAAGCAGTCAGTCAGTTGAGGGTGTGAACTACAGACAGAAATGATGAAAAATGTATCCCCTTTGTTTGGTGCTTGAGAAATGACCCCACCATGATTAAACCAGTCCCTCTTGTGTCTTATCATTTTATTTTAAGGCACAGCATAATTAAGCAGACAAACCAAAAAACTTTAATTCAACCTTTATTAATTGACTTGTTCTTTTGTTAAATTAACTTCCTTTTCTTTGTAAAATCAGAAAACAAACAACCTGAACAGGAGTGATAAAGCCTGTCTTAATTTAAAATGGTACACAACAACAAAAATAAACAATTGGTAACTTTAAGTGTTCCTAAAACATCCATCCAGCTCAGCTTGGTACAACAAGGTTTGGCATGTCTCAGTATGAATGCCTTCAGTTGGTTGTTTCTTCTAAAAAAAGCTTTTCTCTTTAATATTATTGCAATTCAGACAAATATATAAAACAAAAAGGCTGCTAAAACCACAACTTAAGAAATATTCATTAGTGCCAATGTTCTTGAACTTGCTGACTACACTCACGCATACGGACATACCTGCATACACTTATCCAGCACACAGACCTGAAAGAAGCTCGCACATACATATATTCTCCTCCCTAACCAGCATATATATTAGCAAACGCACAGCACGCTTCTTAATCTCTCCATGACACACAATCGGTGAAGTCACACCAGTAAGCTGTGTCACATTGCCTCCATATTAAGGACTTTTCTCATGCACACTTGGGCTGAAGGGGCAAGTTATACAGCTAATCAACATCAGAGTGATCATAGTCATCAGAACAACAAACTTGATTGAGTAGGAAAAAAACGAGGTCAGCATATTAAGGAAGAGAGACATCTCTGGATTCCACTGTTCCACATTTAAACAAATAAAGACGAGATACAGTCAGACATCAGAACAGCGTGGCCAGGTAAGTGTGTTTGACTCTACCAGTCAAAAGGAGCTGTAACATTATGAATCTTCCTCTATGTCAAGTGCTCAACATCACATAGAACATTGTACGATGCATATTTATTTGTCCTTTTTTTTTTTTTTTTTTTTTTCCTTTTCTTACAGTGCATGCCTGAGTGGTGCTGCCTCAGTATGCGAGTGTGATCTTTAGATAAACTCAAGATTTCAGATTTATCCAGTTGAGTAGAGAATCCAACTGTCTGTTTTTGTTCTGTTCAAGTCTTGCTGTAAAAGTCTTCATTTAAGGGTAGAAGGTGTAAGAGGGTGTGTAGGTGTATGCATCTGTAGGTCAGTCAGCTGTCTGCACTGCAATACTTTACAAAAACTGGCCGTGCTCCACACTCTGAGTCTTCATGCTCCTGAGATTTTAGAATGGAGATTGGATTATGGAGAGCAGGGTCTGGAACACGGTTGTTTGAAATTGTGTGTAACAGTGTGTACATCTGTAACCAGTGTCTTCTCTTTGCATTCTTGGTAAAAGAAATAATGTGGTTCTCAGCATTTGAATATAATTAACTGTGTGCCTGTACCACAACTTTGAGTGCTTGATTTTAGAAAATGTTGAATATATATATATATATATATATATATATATATATATATATATATATATATATATATTCAGTTGGCAAACATTTACTCTTTCATTCTAATGCCTTTGTGCCTATGTACAGAGAAAAAGCTTCAGTGGAAACGGTCCAAAATGTAATTAGTTTGAACATTTATTCTTAAAGTAAAACTGGGTGCTTTTCATCATATTCTCTCCTTATGACATGTTGCTGCTTGTATTTGTGTATTTGTGTGTGTGTGTGTGTGTGTGTGTATGTGTGTGTGTGGGTGTGACAGTCAGAGGGAGTCAGAACCTCCTCCCAGCAGGTCTCCAGGTAACAGAGCAGCAGGGCTGCTCATCTGGTGGCGGTCCTCCAGAGCGGGTGATGCCCACAGGCTGCTGGCATACCCGGCTGGCATTGCCCCCCAGAGCCCCTGTCTTCCTGCATCTACGCCTGCAGCACTACTACTTGCTCCACCGGCGCCGTTGCTCCACTGGGCAAAGATGCTCAGACCTGGGGCCTGGACGGACACCGGGTCTGGGGAGCCTCCTGTACCGTCCAAACTCTGCCAGCTGGAACCTGCTGGAAGACCAGCACTTGAACTGCCAGTGCTTCCTGTGGTGGAGTTTGCTCCTCCTCCTCCTCGATCCCTTTCGCCAGAACTCCCAGAAACCACTGTGCCTACTGCACCAACGCTGGGGGTAACGGCTGCTCCTGGTGTACCACCTCCACTGGTGCTCCCACCCTGGGAATGTGCAAAATAACGAGCAACCTCTTCCTCGCTCACAAACTCAGCCAGGATTGTGGTGTTGCCCAGAACGCACCTGTGGATAAAACAGAAACATTAAGCAAGAGCAGACGAACATAGGAACAACAAGAGGACGTGGAAAATGGATCACACGTACATGTGCAGGGCACTCTGAGCTTTGGCGGCTTCTTGGCGAGAACTGTAGCGAATCAGAGCACTGCCCTGGGTTAGACCAAGGTGAAAGGTTAACAGCGGACCATGCTGCATACAGATAGTGCGCAGGGTGGACCCATCAATCTGAAAAGAAAAACACCATAAGATTGCTTAGGATATGCAATGGAGCATTGCTTATGGTATGTTATTTATCAGTAAGTTATTATAAATAGTTTATTTTTTTACGAAACATAAATATGCACTAGTTCATATAAAGTGCATCTACACCCGAGCCTAAATCAGTGTTTGACTGGCATCATACCTGAGGAGTAAGGTTACTTAGCAACAGCCAACAACTCCCCTTTGAGGCACCACCGTCGCTCCATGCAGAGCCTGTTGCACACAGACACACACCATACATTTGCTTTGTTTGACATATAAAAAGCAATCACACTAACAACAATTAAAAAGCCCATCCTAACTTGTATCGCTTGACCTTCAAAAAAGAAAAAAATTTCACATTACCAGTTACGTATCTATTCTCCTGGGTTCCTCCGGAGCCACCCCAACCTCTGCCCAACCGAGGTGTTCCTCCCGCCCATGGGGACGATGAGGGCTGCTTCTGATTAGTCAGTCCAGGAGGAGGGCGTGGTAGCTGGGACGTGTTGCGATTGGTCTTCCAAGGCTTGTTGTGTCCAATGGGCTCAGGAGGCCAGCTTGGCTTGTACTCTGAGTACTTAGCTAAAAAATATAAGAAATGAATCAATCATAAAGGATCAATCAAAAACATCAGATTGTTCCTGTGATTAAATTACGAAATATTACTTAAAGATATTTAAAAAGAATGAATGATTAAATGTTGTAAATGCGTTAGGTCTGCATCACGAGTCAACATGCCTTTAGAATTTCAAAAGCCAGAACAACATACCTGGATTGTGTGCATTGTTAAGGGGGCTGTCTGAGGCACTGTAGGGCCAGGCACCAGGTGAAGGCAGCAAGGTGTTTAGGGAGGGGTTTGATTCTTTGGAGATAGAAAAAAATAATGTAAATTTCACATTCAGGTGCTTAGGTCTGAGATTTATTTCCTCTAATGAGAGGAAATAAATATGAGTCAAGATCTGGAGTGCAGACAGAAGTTATTCTGCAGCATTTACACTGTCCCATATACTATAACTTAAGTTCTCTATGCCCGCAACCAGATCATGATATAATATACCCATAGCATATCCATTATTAAGAACAATCTGAATGATCACTTGACATTTAATTTAAAGTTGGTTTAGAAATACAAAATACACCCAGCAGCTTTGTGGTTTTTGTCAGTGAAATAAAAGATTGAAAACTAAAGAAAGAAATGCAGACACATTAATGATCCTAAAATCTTAAATAAAAAAAAATTGAAACCTTTAGATAAGTCTGTTAGACTGAAATTCTCTAGATAATTTTTACCATGTATGAATTTACTGCTTGTTAAGTGCCTTGTTAGATTTTTGTTTGATGTAAAGTGTGTAATTTAAATTTATAGTTTACTTCAAATTTTTTGCCTTGTTTTGTGTGAAGCCACTTTGTCTCTATTTTATATTGTAAAAAAAAAACTAAGAAATATTTAATATTATATTCTTGATTTTATTAATGCTAAGTCCTAACACTTTGAAACTAAGTTTTCAATTTTTTTACCTGCATTATCTCTTAGCAACTGGTGCTCAGGATCGTTGAGGCTCGACACTGCAGATGAACTAAGCATACTTCCACCTGCAGGGGTCATGTAGGGGTCAGACTCAGGATCAACATTCTGAATTCCTTTCCAAGGCACCCCAGGCTGGAATTCTATATAGATGTGATACATTAAAATATTGTTGTATTTGTAAGAATTAAAAACAAATATTTGCTATAGAAAGTCACCATACTCATTTGAAATCCCCTCAAAATTACAGATAAGATTTTAACATGTTCACTTACTTTCCTATCACCATTCATCACACTAGAGTATATTATAGGTATTGCTTAAGCACAGTAATATTGTTCAGTACCTTAAAGTCTGATTAATAAGGTCTTCCAAAAATCCATTGTTTTTATTTACAAAATACAAACAAGATTTATTGTGACACTTTTCACCAACTTGCCACAGATCTAATCAGCCAGCATTGCATGTATTTAAACAATCCTAGCATTAAAACTAGCTGAAAATGTTATTTTTTCTTAACAATGCACTGAGATATCAGCTGAATATAAATGTCATCATGTACTAATACATGTAGAATCTCTAAAAGCATAGGTTCATTTTGAAATGATCAAAACCTCAACAGTTGGTCATACAGACCTTTAATTTAATGTTTGATCTGAACAAGACCCCGTTCATAAGTTATTTCAAAAGTTTCATTACCCATCCAGATCATATTTAGTTATGCAGTCAGTTTGGTCATTATCTTTCAATTTCAATTAAAATCTAAACACACCCAATATATATATATATATATATATATATATATATATATATATATATATATATATATATATATATATATATATATATACACAGTGCCTTGTGAAAGTATTCACCCCCCTTTACATTTTTCACATTTTGTTACCTCACAACCTGGAATTCAAAGGGAATATTTGAGGGTCTGCATCATTTAATTTACAGACCATGCCTACAACTTTCAACATTTAACATTTATTTTTATTGTGAAGCAAACAACAAATAGGACAAAATAACTGAAAATATCAGTGTGCATAACTATTCACCCCCGTAAGTCAGTACTTTGTAGAGCCAACTTTTGCAGCAATTACAGCTGCAAGTCGCTTTGGATAAGTCTCTATGAGCTTGCCACATCTTGCCATTGGAATTTTTGCCCATTCCTCATGGCAAAACTGCTCCAGTTCCTTAAAGTTAGATGGTTTGAACAGCAATCTTCAAGTCTGACCACAGATTCTCAATTGGATTAAGGTCTGGGCTTTGACTAGGCCATTCCAATATGTTTACACGTTTCCTCTTAAACCACTCAAGTGTTGCTTTACCAGTATGCTTTGGGTCATTGTCCTGTTGGAAGGTAAATCTCCGTCCTAGTCTCAGATCACTGACAGACGTAAACAGGTTTTGCTCAAGAATATCCCTGTATTTAGCACCATCCATCTTCCCCTCGACTTGGAACAGTTTTCCAGTCCCTGCTGCTGAGAAACATCCCTACAGCATGATGCTTCCACCACCATGTTTCACTGTGGGGATGGTGTTCTTGGGGTGATGAAATGTGTTGGGTTTGCGCCAGACATAGCGTTTTCCTTGGCCAAAAAGTTCAATTTTGGTCTCATCTAACCACAGTACCTTCCTCCATACAATTTGGGAGTCTCCCACATGCCTTTTTGCAAACTTGAAACTTCCTATTTTTGCCTGTAAGTAAAGGTTTTTTTCTGGCCACTCTTCCATAAAGCCCAGCTCTATGGAGTGTACGGCTTATTGTGGTCATATGGACTAATACTCCAGTCTCTGCTTGGGAACTCTGCAGCTCCTTCAGGGTTACCTTTGGTCTCTGTGCTGCCTCTCTGATTAATGCCCTCCTTGACCGGGCTGAGAGTTTTGGTGGGCGGCCCTCTCTTGGCAGGTTTGTTGTGGTACCATGTTCTTTCCATTTGATGATGATGGATTTGATGGTGCACCGGGGGATCATCAGAGATTTGGATATTTTTTATAACCCAACCCTGACTTATACTTCTCTACAACTTTATCCCTGACTTGCTTGGAGAGCTCCATGGTCTTCATGGTGTTGTTTGGTTAGCTTAATGGTGTTGCAGCCTCTGGGGCCTTTCAGAAAAGGTGTGTATGTACTGACAGATCATGTGACACTTAGATTGCACACAGGTGGCCTTCATTTCACTAAGCATGTGACTTCTGAAGGTAACTGGTTGCACCAGAACTTTTTAGGGGCTTCATAACAAAGGGGGTTGTTCAGTTTTTTATTTTCATATTTTTTATATACATATATATTTTTCTGATTTCACTTCTAAAACGTAGACTATTTTGTGCAGAAGCATCGCATTCAATTCAGATAAAAAAAAAACAAAAATACATACAGGTTGTAATGTAGTAAAATAGTGAAAAAAAATCCAAGGGGGTGAATACTTTTGCAAGGCACTGTGTATGTATATATATATATATATATATATATATATATATATATATATATATATATATATATATATATATTATTTTATATTTTTTAAATCAGCAACTAATTAAAGATAATTCTTCATATATGGTCTGATATTATTTAATAGGTACTAAATTGAATATACTAAAATATATTTAAAAACCATGTGTCTGTGTAAATCTTCTGTGATTTTAATAACAGTACTAGTATAACATTCATAGTACCTGGAGGCCAGCTGGATGTTCCAGTCTTGGCACCCATCTTGTTCCCAGGACTTCTCTGCCAGCTATCAGATGGAGCATGCAATGATCCACCCAAACCATCATTCCCCAATATATCGTACTGTGAGTAAGGAGAACCTCCTCTTTTCAGAGGAGCAGCAATAGGGCCTAGAACAGAAGCAAAATTACCGAACATTAATTGTATCTCTATGTCCACCTTTACGAAGCAAAAGTATAAGACAAGATAATCTAACCATTTTTATGAAGTGCATCATCAGGTGAGGTGGGAGCCGCTGAATGACCCTCCATCATCCATTTAAAGCGAGACTGTTGTCCTCCACCTTCTTTTAGACTACTTAAACCACCAGGCATTGACCCCAACTCAAGTCCAGACAAGTTCACACCAGTTCCAAATCCTAGAAGACAAAACAAGTAAGATCAAGTAGCTGAAAACTTCCAGTTGGTTTTGACATCAAAAATACAGTTACAACTATACAATGAGGCCTCAAGTCTGTCAACACCAGGCCATCACACCTTCATACATTCAACATCTGATACTATAAATATTAAGGAGAATTATTTTATCAGCATAGAAAAGACGGCTTCAGATTGCCATTTTCACAGATATTGCAGGAAATAGCATGGAGAAAACTTAGTTTTAGTAAACCCAAACCAAATACAATGGAAGTTGAAGGGAAAAATAATGAGCATTATTACGCATTTAATATTTACGAGTAGTAATTGTAGATCAAAACATTATTCATGTATTTCAGGCATTAATATTGCTTAAGTTTTTAAGTTTAACACGCTACGGCAGTATTGTTCTCTAATCAGACCCATGTGAGAATGTATCTCTGTGTCAAGGTCAGGATGTGCAGAAGGGACCGGACCGGACACCCCTTCGCTATTGACCGGTCAATCGCGATCGACGTATTGAGCACCCCTGTACCACATGTTTTGAACTATAAAGCTATTTTCCTTTTTGGTCTAAATATGTTAACTAAGTTTAAAGTAGGGCTATTTGTAGTACACTAGCGTTTTCTCAAATTACATACATTAAACTATATATTTAAAGATCTCCTTCATGACACTGGGCAAAACTGGTATGACAATTACTTTAAATTTACTTGAACTCCATCGCACAGCCCCTAACAAAGTTCACATACATTTGTCCATGTGATCAAAGCTTACCAGAATACGCAGCAGAGGATTTCTGATGCAGATCTGCCACTGAGCCTGCCAGGCCAGGGTAAGAGAGTGAGTCAGACATGGGAATTTTTGTGCCACCACTACTAAGGTGAGATGGTGAATGTTTAGAGTTCCCACCTGCACTACCCATTTGATGCTGCTGTCTCTGCTGCTGAAGGACAGCCATTATTCTGGCAAGCTGTAAAAGAAAAAAAAAAGAAAAAAAAAAACCCACACACCTCAGCAAAGACTTTTAAAAATAATAAGGTTTAACTGTGCACTTAAATAGTTTTTAATTACTATTATTTAATTACAAATCAATTGTAATATGTATTTTGCAGAGCCTGGAGACAGGTAACCATCCACGATGACACAGTGTATATACCTGCTGAGGGTCTTGCTGATGTCGCACATTTTGAGGGAACTTGCGTTGATTTTGCAAAAGCTGCTGCTGTTGCTGTTGAGGTTGTTGCTGCATCAGAAGCTGACAAGCCTGCATGGAAAAGAAGAAAAGTGTAATAATTTAAACTACATTTACAACCATGTTAAAATTAAGCAGCTTCATCATATCACTTTGTACATCATATTTATGAATCCATGACCGTCCATGTAAGAAATCTGCAAAATGTTTTTGTTTCAATGTAGTTAATCAATTCCTTTATTATTAGTACAAAACAAACAACCACAACACCTTGTACAATGCTTAATTAAACAAAAGGAGGACTAGAAAAACTCACCAACTGTAACTGGATGTGAGGAGGGTAGATGCTGCTGAGCATCGCAATGTGCTGTGGGGACAGCTGAGGAGGGAATACTCCAGTACCCACTGTTCCAACCCCTCCACTCGGAGGAGGCATCTGCTTCAGCACTGAACCTGGCACCTAGGTGACATGGTTTAACTTTGAGCTACAGCATCAATAATAAGAATTTTAAAAGTATAGTTATATTACATGTATAAAAATCAAATTCATACCTGAGGTGACAGGAACTGATGAGGCACTTGCGCTCGCACAGTAGGGTTAATTGGTGGTACCCCTGGCTGGTGTCTGGGCTGTGCCATTCCTCCACCACTCGGAAACATATGACCACTTCCCTGTAAAAATGTGAAATAAAAATGTACATGAAAACGGCTGACATTTTAAATGCTTAAAATGCTTTAACAGGTAAAGACAGTAAGAAACCAACTGACTGCAATACGACAGACAAAAAAAAACATCTGTTATACAATATGAACAAAAATGTGCAAATATTGGAACAATTTTTTTTTATATATATCAGTACTTATTTCAATCATTGTTGTAAATACAATTAAGTCATTAACAAGAAAGATGTTAAGGAATTAAAGAACTTCAATAACAAAATTAAACAATAACTGACTAAAATTCTCAAACAAATCAAAAGACATGGGTTTCTAAGAATGTACTGTTATAATTACCTTGTCATAATAAGGCCCAGTTTCACCAGGCCCCACTTCTTTGGAACCAGGTGAACGGAAGACTACTCCTCCTGCCCCTCCTCGCCCTCCTTTACGCAAGTCTCCATTGTAGTCACTCAAACCCATCCCTCGTTTATCACCATCCAGCTTTTTATCTTGAGGTGGCCCAGGAGCCAAATCCAATGGACGTCCACCGGGGTCCTCACCCTGTGCCATACAAATTCATCGATTCAATGACCTACAGTAACCTAGTATTCAGAACAGTGCTGGGGAAATATATATATACAGGTTCTCTGTTCTCTATTAGTCAGGACCATCAGAGAATAGGTATAATTTGGGTGGTGTATTGTTTGTCAGTTCTGCAGTGACACTGATGCTTTAGTTTCATTTGAACAGTGCTGAAATGAGAAAAATGCACCAACCAAATAATACCTGCTCTGTGGTGCTACTATTGGGGTCCTATACATTAGAGAGCAAAGTGAAAGTGGAACAGATAACATAGACAAAAAAAAAGGTGTTCAAACTTTTAATTATCGCTGTACAACAGAAATGGCTCAAGCCCGTTTGTCAGAATTTAATTAATGCAAAAGCAAGCAAAAGGTAAATATTAGCAAATATCACATCCCAACAGCGTATTCGTATCAAATCATTAATTCACACTGAAAAAGGATGCAGTACAACTTGTGCTAAAATATATATGCCCACAAAGGTAGAAAAAAGCAGCGTAATGTGTTAATTTACTTAATTTCATGGAAACTTTACCTATTTTACAGTACCGTCTGAACACAAAAATAGTATATTCATTTATTTAGCATTGTGATTGTTTACTTACCAGAAGCCCCATATTTGAAAACTGTCTCGTCATCGGATTCATCCAAGAATCTCCAGATTTTATTGAACCCTGTAAAGAAAACAGAAACAAGTAAATTTTACTGCTATTTCTTAGCCATTATCTTAATTATGCATTATTAATGGACCTGCAATTTAAAAACAGTTTAAACCTACAACATTTTGATTATAAAAGTAGAAGTAAATATCACACCTTGTTATTCTTCTTGGCTCCCCAGCCTCCAGAATTATGGGAAGAGCTGCTGCCTTGTGACCCTGCACTGTTCCACACAACACCCACCTCTTCATCTTCATCCCAGCTGGAATGACGGGAGGCACTTACAGAACCTTCTCTCTCCCCCCAGCCTTCTTGCATAGACTTTGGCCCTAAGGAACAAATAAACAAGATGTCAAATCAGTTGGAGTTAATTGCTTTTAATTTTGATAGCATAAAACATTAAAAGCATAAAACATTTCTTACCAGGTTTGACAGGGTTGGTAGGATTCCCCCAGCCTGAGGCATTTCCAGGGTCCTCTGAATCACCCCAACCTGTGGATGCGTCTGAAGGCTTGCCCCAGGCTGCTGTCCCATTGTCTACAGATGGACTGTTGGGAGAAGTGCTTCTTGCCCACCCTGATGGAGCTAATGAGCAGAAAGATATGACACAAAATAAAATGTTGAACCCAGAAATATTTAGAAAATTGTTAAGATTTTGTGAAGGGTAAACAGTATGTAACTTTAAAAATGTATTATGTAGGATCATACATCAAAAGAAATACATACATTCATACATACCCATTGTTGAAGTCTTGCTGGAAGAATGGGCAATGTTAACGTCCCTGTTCCCAAGGCTTGTAGTTGCTCGTCCTGCCATGGGTGGGGGCCCCTGTTGGTTCTGTCCAGGGGGACCATTGTTCTTGTCCCAATAATTCACATAATTGTAATTATTAGGGTCACCCCAAGCAGATGTTCCATCATCTATTTCCTTTTTCCTACTTATAGACTGGGGAGAAGGCTCCTCCCAGCCACTTGGCTCTGAACTGCTGCCAGGGCCACTGGGTATTTGGGGTATGGGCCCTGACGTCCATCCTGAACTTTGGCTTTGGGGTGAAGGACCACTTTGCCTTCCCCAACCTCCTTGCATGCCCCCTAAATCCAAAGATTGTGACTGTTGGGGCTGTGATTGTTGCTGCTGTTGTGCCTGACCTTTAATAGAGGTTGACTGGCTGTTTGGCATCTGTGACGTTTGTACATTCCCACCCCAAACCAGGTGAGATTTGCTACCTGGTTCATTTGCATTTGCACCTCCACCTCCACCTCCACCTGCAGCTGTGTCAGTACAACCTCCTGCCCAAGCTTTCCTTGGCGCTCCTTCCTCCCAGCTTCCCCATGTACCTACTTCAGCATCTCCATGTGAACCTGCACTGTCCTTTTCATCACCCCAGCCCCCACTGCTCGCTTTGGTCTCCTGCTCTCCCCACTCACTGCCACTTCTCTGGTTCCAGTTTCCTCCATTCCCTCTGCTCATTTCATTCCAACCTCCAGTTTCTTTCTCTTCCCGCCTGGCACTCCATTCTCCACCACCTCCAGCTTGAGTACCCTGTTGCCGAAACTCTCCCCATCCACCTGTACCACTACTTGCTGTTTGATCTCGCCACCCTTGGCCCTCACTCCCCCAACCTTTTTCCTGGGTCTCAGATGGACTTGATTCACCCCACCCTCCTGAAGGTTTGCTTTGCCCCCCTACCATGTGACCACCTCCACTGCTAGCATGTGAAACACTGGGATTTTGGACATTGCTGCCAGAGGGTACAGGGCCACGACTGGTTAAAGAGCAGCTAGTGCTGCTGCTGCTGCTGCTGCTGTTGTTGTTATCCCAGCCTTCAGCAGATGAGACAGATGGGGCCCCGAGAACAGGATTCAAGTTGTTGTTCTGGGCCGAAGATGATTGGGCAGTGGATGGTGCACCAGTAGAGTTAGAATATTGTGGAACTTGGTTTGGTGCACTGACAGCAGCTGAAGACCTATTTCCTGCTGCTCCTCCATTTCCCTCCAAGTCCCACGCCACATTCTGTCGGATTTGTGTCTGCCCCCATCCAGAGTTGGACAGAACTCTGGGGTCGAGATCTGACCGGTTAAGTAAACTCTGTAAGGCCACTTCAGCATTGGGAGGCTGGTGAGAACGATGGTGGCCATGGTTCTGATTGCCATTTCTTGAGTTTCCCCCACCACTGGAGGATGACGTTCCTCCTCCACCTTGGTTTCCCTGGCCTCCCCACTCACTGGAGTCCCCAGTCACTCCATCTCCTGTTCCTTTCTGATTGTCCCAAGCTCTTGTCATAGTAGAAGGTGTGGAGGAAGAAACTGAGGGGTTGCCAACACTGCCACCACTGGTGCTGCTGTTACTACTTGAGCCATCTCCATTTCCCCCAGTTGAATTGACAACACTACTTGAGTTACCCCATTCCCCACTGCCCCCATTCCATGCTCCCTGAGATCCCGTTCCCCATGCACTTCCACTCACCGGGCCTCCTCTGTCATCCTGCCCACTTAATCCCCATGAGTTTCCCCCATCAGCAGAGACTGAGCTACCCACAGCTCCACTTTCCCATGTATCAGTTCTAGAGGCACCCGTTTTGGAATTTGCAGGAAAAGGCTGAGTTCTCCAAGTAGTTGAAGAGTTAGAAGAAGAAGAAGAGGCAGATATATCCCCACCTCCTGTACTTCCACAATCCCCATCAACCCCTTCTGTTACTGCTGTAATTTTTGGTCCTGCTCCTGGCTCCAGTGTTGTTCCACCCCACTCTCTACAGGATGGCTCCATGTCTCTGTATTGCATTTGGTGAAGTTGGTGCTGATGAGAAGCTTGATTCACAGGAATAGCGTTGTTGGCAGACAATGACGTTGAGCTTTGGAGAGAGGTGGAGCCACCCTCTGGTGGAGTAGCCCCAGGCCGTTCAGGTACAAGGGCTGGCCAAGCAGAGGGGTTGGCATTAGGATTAAAGTTGGCACCTGGAAACCCACAGTTGACACCAATAGAGCACTCGGTCCCCGGGAGAGGGGAGACTTTGGATATGGAGGGCACTGACCCTGCTGCTACTGCATTTCCTCCTGTGGCTCCCTGGGACCCCCAAACAACACTAGTAGGCTGCATACATTCATTGGTTGAACATGATGATGAGGGTGGAGAGGGGCTACCAGAACTGACACCTTTCCCTACTTCATTTCCACCCACCACCTGTGACTGCTGTTGGAGATGCCGGTCACTCCACGAGGCACTACAGTTCGGCATTCCATTGCCATCTGCACCTCCAGTAACATTTTTTTCACCTGTTCTGGCTCCATCCCCAGCAGCAATACTAGGCCATTCCTCCAGGTCTGACCCATCCACTATCACCTTCTCCCTGCCCTGAGAAAGGGGCTGGCTACCAGAGCTTGTCCCCCACATGGAATTTGCATAATTTGAAGAAGTAGTAGAAGAAGCAGCGATTGATGAGGAGGATGATGTGTGGGTCAGAGAGGGAGTAACTTGACCTGCAGAGCACAAGCTGGAATCTGTAAAAGATTGAAAACAATGTTTACCGTATTAGAATCACTATAGCAAGTAATAATGTGGTGAAGGGGTCCTAAATGAATGCCAAAATTCTTTTCTGATTTCTGTCACCTGTTAGTAAAATTCAATCTTCTACAACTAATTTTTTTTTTTAATTGTTAGGTAAATTAAAAAGTTTCGGTATAACATCAATGCCATCTCCTTGGTTTTAAATTTAGAGATGTGAAGCTTATAGTAAGATATACAGTATGCATATATGTATTGGGACACATCATGCACACCTTTTATCACATCCTATTCTAAATTGGTTACCCTATACTGATAACAGTTTCCACTAGAAAAACTTTCCACAGGACTTGAGTGTGCCAGGAAGGAATTTTGGCCCATTCATGCATAGTTGTGTTGCCAAAATTTTTCCACAAAACTGAAAGCACTCATTTGTCCATGATGCACCGTTGATGCTTGATTTCATAAACTAGTGGCAATAGGACTGAATTAAATACATGAATTTAATAAATAAAAAGAGTATGTCAATAAGTACAGTATTGTAGGCTTACTTTTACAGCTGGTTGACTTTTGTCAAGAAAGTGAAATTAATAATAATAATAAAAAAGTGAATAATAAACAAAACTGAGACAGTGTTCATTTACAATGCAAATCATTTTAAATTCACAAAAAAATAAAATAAAATAAAAACCTGAGGCAGCAGCCACTGTTGCATTGGGGCTATCTCCCCCACTGTTGCCTCCCCCCAGCAGCATGGAGGACAATGGTGGCTGGCCCCTCTTCAGTAGCACTTTGTGGTCCTGCTGGCAACGGAATCGAGGGGGCACTTCACGGGGCATGTAGCGTTGTGGGGCCTGGGTGCTGGGGGAGGGCTGTCCGTTGGCCACCGCCGACCGCTTAGCATTGTTCCCACCCTGAGGGGGGGCGCCAGCAGCCGGGGTGGCAATGGAGGAGGTTGTAGAAGGGACAGGGCCAGGGCTGGGGGATACAGAGCTTGGGGTGGCAGGAGACTGGGCAGACGGGGGTTTGGTCAGTTCGGGCACTGAAAATGGGAAAAATATTTCATTAAGTAAAAAGTCTATAAAAATTTTTTTTAAAAAAACATTAACTCAGGTTTAAAATTTCCTAGAATCTTACTTCAAATGATTACCTCAATTTAGCAAGCCAGCATTACCCAGAATATAAACACTGAGGATACGAGCCCACTTATTTCCTTACTTATGACAAACTTCCATAGCAGATCTGATGCTTTGATTAGTTTACATAGCTTAACACTAAATACAAATAAACGGATCAAGTTCTTATAGGTGAACCCTCTAAATTCGTCCACAGAGTCATTTAGTCTTAAAGTAATGCAGGTAAAGTTATTTAATATGTATAAAAAGTAAAGGAAGAAAACCTTCACCACATCTGTTTCTTTACGGATATGTTAAATGTGAGGAAAAAATGCACATAATGTGTAGCTTAATCTGATTCTTTTAGTAAAGTATTTACTTATCTTATTTACTCATCTTAACTTCTAAACTGCCTAATAAAACATGTAAAATCCATCTCACTTTATTACTGCATAGACCAAACAGTATGCAATCCAATAACACTGCTGTAATGCCTGAACACAAATGCAGGCAGCATTATTTTAATCTGTTTTAACTTCATATGTGTAACATCAACTGCAGACTCGCTTTTAATTATTTTAGAACTACATTTGATATAATTGTGCTTTGTTGGTGTACTTCTACATATAATCAGAAGCATTTCTAAACATGTTCCGGCTAACTATCTGAATTTTCTGAATTACCTTCTGGGAACGATAAGCGAATCAGTGGATGTGTGCTGTTCTATCGGAAAAGTGAGGCTTTAGAACTCTGACCCTAGGCTTATAGTTCACTAATCTCCTCACTCTAAGCATCCAAATGGACACACAGTTACTCTTCAACAAAACTCAGCATTTTCATGCTGCTTTGCTTTGTGCTTCATGGAAAAATGGCTCTCTGAGTAGATTCCCATCAGTGAACTGGATAACAAGTCATTACAGATCAGATCATTTATATAATGAGCAAAACTAGAAGAGATTAAATAGGGTTAACAATAACAAAGCTTAAGAAATAATTTTTTGATGACCATCTATTAATAAGTATTTGTTGTGCATGTATGTGTTTACATGATTTCCTAAACAAATACTGTACATTAAACACAAGACCAAATATAAAGTTTTTAATAATAATGTACTTGTTGGTATAAAGAATAGATGTAGGATCTCATACTACAAACAGCCTTAGTGATTTGTCTGTCATTAGTTTGCTCTAAATTAGTGAAATCCATTTAGTGAAAAGACTAAATCACGACAGTTTAGTAAAAGCATTTCATGTTTTAAACTTTAAACAGACCCTACTGTCTCACAGCCAGTCATTTGAAAAAAATACTGCTTAAATGTTTCTCCTATATGCTATAAATCTAGGATTACAACTAATGATTTTTATTATTTATAAATATACACCTTGTTCTAGAAACCTGTCTGGAAAGTCAGTGATTTAAACAATGTGTAGGCAGCACCATAGATTTCCTACAACTGCTAAACACCATCAGAGGGAGAGAGAAAGAGAGGGAGATTTTTTCCTCTCTCGTATAACTTGTGCTCCATCATAATTTTTTCATGGGGATTTTGAATGATTGTTACCATAACAGTTTTCTATTTTAGTACTACTTGTTTAACTAGTGTTACTAGTATTGTAATAATTAACAAAAACATTTTAATCCAAATGTGAAGGGAAAAAAAACAACAGCTGAAAATGGGTGTAGGCCTATTATCTTGTTGATTGATTTGTTAAAGTTACTGAAAATACCTTTGCAATCAACCACATTTTACCATGGTAACATTGGACAGCTGTACATGTAACATTTGATACCTGCTGCTGGCTGATGTTTTATTATGAACTGTTTCTTATGAAGAAACAATTCTTAGTAAAAAGCTGTCTTGTTTTATATAATTCTAGCATGACATCACAGACACATGGCTAATTAAGAGGAAGGAATAAAAAAATAATAAAAAAATTTAACAGCAACGTAATAAATTTACAGGACAACAAAGCAATGGATGCTAAATCTATGATATGGGAAGTTAAAGGAACAATGCTGATGCTAAATTAAAGACAGTTACAAATCAATGTTCTAGTTTTGTTTTAACCAAAATGTAATGCTGCCTTAGTAAACAGAGCTTTCTAAAGAATAAAAACAACTTCCTAATATAAAGTAATATGATACATAAAGGAATTATTTAATTTAATTAAGATACATCTTAAGGAATTATTTAATCAATAGTCAAACAAACACGAAGATTGACAGAAAGACAAAACAAGACAAAAAATATTAAACATATTGATTGAACATAATACACATTATCATTACTACAGTGGTGCTTGGAAAATTTGTGAATCCTATAGAATTTTGTTTATCCCTGCAAAAAATTTGACCAAAATCTTTAAACATTTAGTTTACTTAGTAAAATAATCTGTGAATTTCCTTAATTAATATCTTAATCTCTTAAACCATATCTATGAGCAGCAAATGTATATAAATCTTTAGGATTCAAATATTATTTAAAGGTGTGACTGAGCACCTTATTCAACACATTTGTGGAAGTGCATCATGGCACAAGCAAATAAGACTCCTGAGGACCTCAGAAGAAGAGCTGTTAATAATCAGACTGAAATCAGAGAAATGATCTCTCATTGGTTAGGATGTTTGACTATCAATCGTAAAGTCCACTGAACATGTTCATGTTCTTGAGCCCACCATGACTGAACACTGAAAAACTATGGTGTGGTTGCAGAATTGAAATGAACAGGCCAGTGCTCGTTAACAAGAACACTGGTGCCCATCTGCAGCTTACAAAAGATCACATGTACAAGCCATTATGATGTTTTATGAACAAATGAAGCAAGATGGAGCTTTCTGCTTTAAATAAAAAGTGTAATGTTTAGAGAAAGTAAAACAATACATTACAGCATAAAATAAGTTTTAGGACAGATTAATGTCAAAATATTAAAAAATTCAAATTTCCAAGCACCATTATATGGCTACAGCAAAAACATACAAACAGAATATTACCTTTGTTTTTCTGTTCGACCACCTGAAATGTAAAAAGCAGTAAAAGAAAAATTTAACGATAAATGTAAAAAGATAACAAACATAAAAATTAAAACACAGCAAATTACTATGCATCTGTTTTGTTAAAGGTTTCTGAACCTACAGGTTTTGAAACAACAGTAAAAATTAAAATTATATTTTTTAGCTGATTCGTCAAATAACTAACACTATAATCACAGCATAATTACCTTCGGTGTGGTTTCCCTTTTCCTTTTATCTTCTTTTTTCCTTTTCTTGTCTTCCATGAACTGCTGTTCCCTTTCCAGAAGTTCCTTTCTATTAAAAACAAAAGTAACACATGATTCCATCATTAATCTTCTAATAAATATTTTAGCAAATAAAAATATTTATTGCTCTTCGATGCCTACTATTTAATAAATTATTAATTTACTTTATCTATTATTCTAATATTTGGAAGGATCCCCTTTCACAAAACTACCTGAATACTACATATGCAATCACCATGCTTAAAACAAATGTAAACCTTACGTGCGTATTTGAACAGGTGTCCTGCAGTCATAGTTAATCTACCTCAAGGTTTACAATGTAGTGCACTGAAATAACCTTTTTCTCAACACAACCATCAGAAATGTTATTATAATATTTCAGCCACCAACTACTAAACTTTAACCACTCTTTTAAGAGGTGCTGCTTTCAAGACCCTTTTTTAGTTTACGCTGTAGCTATTAAAATATGCATCAAATTTCCCTAAAAATGCTAACTGTAGAACACAAACCAGGCCAGGCCATGCTATAAGCCCCTGCTTTTCAAAAATGTTTTATTTATTACTTTTTTAAAAAAAGAAAATAAGGATGTACACTGTGTAGTGTGCTCCTGCCTAACAGTGTGTGTGCAAAGCAAAACAGAAAGTATCGTCAGCCGCATTGTTTTATAGCTTTATTTCTATGTTAGTGGATGTCTTTTTAAGCTATAGTAAATAAACACAGCACATTACAATTTATCCCTGATTAATTACAGTTTAAGATACTCTGTACTGGATCATTTCAGTACTTGTGTAGCAGACTTAAACAAAATGCCCATGCAGGTACACATGGCTGCTGTGGTATGATGTTAGTACAACTGATATAATTATTATCAGTTGTACTAACATCATACCACAGCAGCCAATATTAAACACCAATATTTAACAACATAGTCATTATTTAAATCATGTCTATATATGACATCTAATATAGTGGACAATGAAAACAAATCATGATCGCAATTACATGTAAAACAATCACTCATTAACCAAAATTTTAGTGGCAGCTTCAACATTAATGCAATTCAGTTGGGAAAAACTATTTGGGAAACAAATGTTAAATGCTTCCAACAAATAAGGAAAAGTTTGTCTTGTATTATGTAAAACTACACTATAAAAGTTCAGTTTGCCATCTTCATGAAAGAAACAAAAATATACATTTGTACAGTTTGATGCATTATTTTTAGACAGAATATTTAAACATAACTTTGGTAACTTTTGACAGAAATAGCTATTGTGTTTGCCTTTGTGGCTGTATCTTCATCAGACTGCATGCACATTTCAAAACATTTTAAGGGACAGTAGTGAATTTGCAAAACAACATCAACATCCCGGTCATTATTTTTTTCGTACGTGTTTCATTGACGGTGGCACAGTGGCTTAGTGGTTAGCACGTTGGCCTCTCAGCGCTAGGGATTCCCAGTTCAAATCCCAATCTGGGTGGAGTATGTTCTCCCCGTGTCCGTGTGGGTTTCCTCCGGGTTCACCGGTTTCCTCACATAGTCCAAAAACATGGATCAAGGTCAATTGAATTCTCCAAATTGCCCCATATAGAGTGTTTGTGTGTCCCCAGCAATAGATTAGCACCCTGTACTGGCTGTATCTACACAGCGCCAAAATGTTCTACCCTGAATGGGCATGGGGGACACCACCGCGACTCTAGTAGAGGATAAAGCAGAAGATAATGGATGGATGGATGTTTCATTGACCTGCATCTTGACCAAACCCTTTTTTTTTTAAATATATTTAATTCTCAAATGAAAGAGTACAGTTAAAAGAAAGAGTGACGGGACAAAATGGTTAACATGCCTCTGTACCAACCTTTTGTAAGTGCGTAGTAGGCATCAATTAATAATATTTGCTTTTACTTAACTAACAGAATGGTTGATTTTTTTTTTCTTTTAACCAAAGTAAACATTAATGCAAATGTAACTTAAGATTTTTGCTGGCATCTGCCTCTCTGTCTGTGTTTCCTCCAGTGATGGTGACAGTGACACAAAACTTACCTAAAACAGTTTGCTGACTGTTTGAACCTCAATTTTGTACTATTTATTTTTTCTTTCTTTGCATGTGAGAACTCACAAGAGTCTTAATGCTGAAGTCTGGTGCTGAAAATGCTGTAAAGTAAAGCATTTTACATCATTTGTTGATTTCAATGATGTAGTCTCATGGCAGAAATGCCAAAAACAGCACAAGACTAGTATCCATTTTCAGTGACAATTATTTTATTTATTTATGTTTTTAAGAACTATTTATTTAAGAAATAATATATTATTTTGCTCTTCAGTATATTTTGAAGTAAATGTGATGTTTCAGAATGATTTGTTCTTTATCTAAAGTTTAATAATGTATATTATGTTTTATTTGCTTATTCACCAAACAAAAATGCATAGTGCTCTTACTTTTTGATAATATAAAACTTGATTTAATTTTATTAATACACTTTAATAATTTTAACATTTCACTGTTAACAGTGATGACTAAAAATGTTAATTTTGATTATTATAATAACTTTTATTTTGTAACCCTAGTTCAACGACCTTGTTTTTTATTATAGTTTTAATCCTTAGTTAATTATAGTTTTAATCCTTTAGTTAACAAAGTCTGGGCATTACAGTAATGTTATAATCTTTAAGGAAGAAACCATTATAATAAGACATATTTTAATAATGTAATTGAAAACAATAGACAAATCCCCATTACTCCAATCTGTTTACAATATTTGTCATTAGTTTTATTTGGAGGTTTGATTGTTATCATAATATGATTTTAATAATAACATGTTATGGTGTAAGTTCTCAGGTAAGTGTCTCACATGTCTCATGTAATTTTGATGAGATAGCTAGGCTGCTAATGTGCTTGCTAATGAGAATATATGAGGTTTAAGTTAAATGGTTGGTAAATATATTTAAAAATGTATAAATGCATGAAAAATGCACACAGGCACCAAGGGACATATTTAACAGCAACAACTTGGCATGGTGGACCTGAGACACACAAGTGTATGATTGATTAAAACAACAAAAATTCAGCATCAGAGATTCAGAACTGTGTAACAGCATATCTGAAGATGATATATATATATATATATATATATATATATAGAGGGCGGCACGGTGGCTTAGTGGTTAGCACGTTCGCCTCTCAGCACTAGGGCTTCCCGGTTCGAATCCCAATCTGGGTGAAGTTTCCATGTTCTTCCCGTGTCTGCGTGGGTTTCCTCCAGGTTCTCCAGTTTCCTCCCACAGTCCAAAAACATGGATCAAGTCAATTGAGTTCTCCAAATTGCCCCATATAGAGTGTGTATGTGTGTGTCTGTGTGAGTGAGTGTGTGCCCAGCGATAGATTGGCGCCCTGTCCTGGGTGTATCTGCCCAGCGCCTGAAACGCTCTCCTCTGGATGGGCATGGGGAACCCCACCACGACCCTAATATAGGATAAAGCTGAAGATAATGAATGAATGAATGAATATATACACACACACACAAAGACTGTAAAAAGTTGTACAAACATAACCAGTTGTGTTGTATCTGACACTCATCGCTTTAAATGTATTTTTATGTATATTGTATTCTTTTTTTTTTATTAAAACATATAAAAAACATTTTGTCCACATCCAGTATAAACAACTTAAATGAGCTTTAATCCTTAATCATGGCTCAACCTCAGAGAGTTACCACCACAGTTTTGCATTGCTCAGTTTCACCTTTACATGCGATTGACCCACGCGAAAACATTTGTGTCATGTTCAATTAAAACTGAGGATAAGAATGAGGATTTGCACAAACTTTCTGATCTGAAATACTGAATCTAGTCAAGAACATGTGATTTGTACATAATTTTAAACACAATTTAACAGTATTGTGCTGAAAAGCACTTTAAAACTAAAAGAGAACAATGAGAGCAGTACTGATAATTATTAATAAACTGCAGTATTAACAAATAATAATATGAAATAATGTAGGAATTCTCTTAAATGTAGAAAGTTTCTTAAATAGCTGTTTTTTAAAGTCCTTATCATTCTAAAATGACTGAGCTAATCAAATATCAAAGTGCACCTTCACAAAAAAACAATGTAAAAAAAAAAGTATTAAAATAATAATTAATTTTTTTTCATTATTTCTCTGTATTCCTGATAAAAACATATATAAAATGAATAAACCTGTTTTTATCACCTTACTGGCAGATTTCTAGTGCTTATGTGCTTACAGTAATGTACTCAGAGATAAATAATGTGTTTACAATTGGACACAGCACAAACTTCACACTGGTGGAAACCCTTCGTCAGAGGTGCCATTTCTCACTTCCAATAGAGTCATATGAAATAATTTATGATTAAAATAAATATCTGGTCCTGGTTCGCTTACTTTTAAATGTAATAAAATTGTAAGTTAAATAGGTTTTAATTATTTGGGCTATTCCACTGTTAGGGGTTGACACAAGCAGCCTATTCCCTACCATATTATTTACGATCTAAAGTCACACGACCTTTACAGTGGCTGGAGGCAGTTCGATTGATTTTAATGAACAATTGCTTTTGAACAGTTAAAGAAACTGAACCTATATCATTATTTTCGTTTTCCACCTGTTCTTATGCATGCTTTAAAACTAAAAGGTTAGCCACAAACTAAATATGCTTGTGCTGCTAAAGCACACATAACAGCCGGAGTGAGTGACCCAAAAAAATTCAAAAGCCCAATAGAAAAAAAAAAGGCTCAATCAGGGTTACCCCACACAATGGCCAGCAGATGAGGCAATGTGAGTTTGCTGTCCTGCAAACATAGACACTTTATCTGCTCAAGGGTAGTATTCCATAAAGGGTAGTATTCCATATACAAGCTATCTATCAATTAATAAGAGATATAAAGCAAACATTTAGGCAAACTATATGTTCTAACTAAGAAGTAAACAATTATACAACAATTAAATAATACTTGTATTTTTTAATACAGTAGCTGATGTTGATTTAGATCACAACATTCAATGTCAAGATGTTGTGCACTGAATATATCAATACAGCTGTATATGTAAAACAGCCACCTAGACCTGCATCTCTAAAATGTCTATTTATTATATTAAATCAGCTATATAGCAGTTACGATAGGTCTAACGACGTTAGAGGGGCACTGCTGGGTTAAAGTAAGAGAGGCATTGAAATTTGATACCGAAAGTAAAACAACGCAAGAAGTCGACGTGCTATTGACAATCCATTCGCTGCTGTTTCCCTCTTGTGCTACTTTATGCAACAGATGCAGGTTGTGCAGCGTCAGCTGAACACATTGTTTATACACAGTAACAGTAAAACATTAACATGCCGTTGATCATCATCATTTGCTCTAATAACCAAAGAACGAGAATCATTATATTTCAATAAAATTAACTTATACCAGGCAAGTAGCCTAATCAAATACGTCCGGGGATATTGTAATGTCAGAAAGTCTTAATGCTGCTGACCTGCGACTGACTGCGGGTTAAATGTCGAACTTCAGTAAAATAGTCTGACATGTTTTAAAGCAGTGTCGTAACAAAATAAAATAAATCGAGAAACTGCCCGTTCAAATAGTATAAACGTCATTAAATGGGCTTTCTAGAAGTTTAACAGCGACGAAGCCGTTGACTCAGGAAAATCAGTAACGTAGATACCGATGGAAACATGTTTGGTGGAAACCATTAGGCCAATTCCCATTAGAGCGACACAATATTTGCAGTTTTCCAACAGGACCGACAGGTTCGAGGTCAGAAGCTAATCCATCAGAGGCCTATTTAAAAAGGAAGGCCAGTCGTTAGACACGGCGGCAAGCAAATGACCAAATAAGAAGCGCACTGTGTCTACAAGCTGCACCGGATGACAACTCCAACGAAGAGCTAGCAAACCACCGAATCCCCTGCTAACCGCGCACGGTCCATATTTACTGTTCAATCGCAAGTGAGCGAACCAGCAGCAGACATTTCATTCCCTCCTGCTACATGCAAACGCCCACTATATACACACGCAAAACCATCTTAAAGCTTTGTATCGAAAACTAGACGCCATTCCATTAATACCGCTGAGAAAAAAATAGAAACTTGCATTAGCTTGCAGCTAACAACGTTAGCCAGCGTTATCCAGCTCTGCTCCGTCGTCGACACGCAAACACGCTTAAAAGCATTTCACGGCATTTGTACTTGTTTTTTTCGAATGCAAAAATAAAGTCGGTCTCGTATACACCGAATACGCCTTATTTGACCGGAGTGAAGCACTTACCCCAGGAATTACATGAACTGTAGCTCGGAAGCTAGCCACCGCTAAAGTGCTTCAGTGCGAAATTGTAAATTTTGAGGCATTCGAGGCTTCAAATCCAACACACTCCATTAAAAGTCCGCGCCTCTGCAGTGAGCCGTGGAAACCAGTCGTCCACAGTGCAGTCTGAAATCACGCAACACGAAGAATGTAAACGAAAAGAAGCAAACTGGTTTTAAAGCGCTGAAAAGTCAGTCGGTTGACGGTCGGCCATTTTACTGCTCGGTATGAACTGTGTGTGAGAGCAGCTCTCTGACGGAAGGGGGGGTTAGCAAAGGAAAAATGATGACCTTCAGTATTAAAAGTCCACTCTTACACATCGCCTTCGACGGACACCGAGCCACAGCGCTACCTTTCAATACACAGATCATACGCATATGCACTGCGTGGGTCACTCTTTTAATGCACAAACGTTCCACCCTGCTGTACCCTAGGCATGACGTCACACTTCGAATGGCAGTCCCCACAAAGCAAAATGCTGAAAAGACAAACGTGACAAAATAAGTGTTGTTTTGAAGTTCCAGCGAACGCTGGCGTGATCCGTGCCTCACGGTGGCTTCGAGAGATGCAGATGGCATGGACAATGGACATATCTAACATTTTCAGATAAAAAAAGTCATTTTCAGGAATCTTTGGCAGTTGGGTTACAAAGTACAGTCGGATTCATCGTCACAAAGCAGCATTACCAAAAAAATAAAGTACAGATTACCCACAAAAATAGTTATACATAAACCAGAGGCACTTAACTAAACGACAAACAAATGCCAACAAGCGTTAGATTATAGCAATAAGCCATAAAGAGATAAAGATAAGGAATTATATACTAAAGTTTAAGTCTAACAAGTCTAAAGTCTTAAGTCTAAAAACCAAGACCAAGTCCATCAAATAATCTACTTTTAAAGATTGAGAGTGTTCCTAACACCTGAACAGAGTTAGAAAGGTTATTCCACTTTCAAAGTGCTTTGTTGAAGAACAAAAATTGTTTTTTTAATTTAAAAATTAAAAAGATTTAAAGATATTCTTGTTGCAAAACAAAACTATATGGTAGAAATAATAAGAGACAAACATTTTGACAGCCAAAATATATTTAAATTTTGTGTCACATAGACAGTGCATTTCTGACCATTGTGAGTGTAGTTACCTTAACCAAATATTCCAGGAACACAGTTCATCCTGGAATAAGTCAATATATTGTTGTGTCCTTCTGGTGGAATAGACAACAATTAAATCCAATCCCTAGATTTCAGGAAAACTGCTTATATATAACCACCAGTTGTTGAATAGATGAAAAAGTTGAGTATTTATCACAATGAAATTCTCATCAGATGACACCTCAGGAAGGCAAAAATTGCCCTGCCTGATAGGTAAAAACAAGTCACCTAATTGTTTAGCATATTTGTATTTTGCTATTTAAAATGTGTAATGAAAAGAAAGGCAAAGTAGCCAAATATATTCCTGTGTAAAAAGAAGAATGTCACAACAACAGATGCTCTTATTGTGTTAAGTGTTTGCCCATGCCAGTGTGTTACATGTGTTCCCCAGTAAAAACTATTAAATACTATTTAAAAAATATTACTATTTACTATTCTGGAAAAAAAAAAGTCCTGATGTATAACAGACACGTTTAGTATTCTTGACTGACTAAAGATGTGTTTAACTCCAGGTATAGCAATGTTATTTTTATCATCACAAAATGTATAAATTTGAAAAACACCTTCTTTACTTTACTAAAATTCTTTACTATTCTTGTTTTGTAAAATATGCCAAAATAGTGAAATCTGTGTTTTACCGTGGGAAAACTTTTAATTGAATTATGTTTGTAGCAAGTATTTATATTGACAACACAGCTCAATATATTTGATAGTTTTGTCTGTTGTCATTTATTCAGAAATTTTTCATTTCGAATGGCATGGAATACATTTATAAAACTACAATTATTACTTTTTTGTTTGAATAAAGGCCTTAAAATTTATCACAATTATAAGCCTTAGTATACAAGCATTTAGCAACCGAGAAATTTACTAGTTAATTTCAAGACTTTAACATAATCACTGCAAAAGCTTGATTCTCCCCCCCTTTTTTAGTCATTAAAATAAATTTGCTAATGCAGTTGATTTTTGTCTTTTTAAGTTCTAATTCTATACTATGTTTAACAGATTATCATTTATTTGTCTCATTAATATTTTGGCATTAAATTGAGATAAGTTTTTTTAATGAATAAGTTTTTTAATGAATCCATTTTCCATGTTATCAACTGTCCTTGATGTCCTGATGCTTAACAGTTTATATGGGGTGTTTTTTTTTGTCACATACGAGCTGTTCATACCCATTTTGAGGACCAGCCTATACGATTTTGTTTCCAGAACATTTATGGTAAGCTTAAGTTAGCATCATGTTTTTTGTAGAAAAAATCATTTTGGAAAAAAATCAAATATGGATATAAGGATGATTACAGAATGACGCACGACTTTAGGATCTATTGAAAGT
The DNA here is from genome assembly GCA_019802505.1 of Corydoras sp. C115. NCBI lineage: Eukaryota > Metazoa > Chordata > Actinopteri > Siluriformes > Callichthyidae > Corydoras > Corydoras sp. C115. The sequence continues at coordinate 512,322 of JAFMOC010000004.1, forward strand.
CCCTCTAGCATTAAATGGTTTGGAAGCCTGTTTTTAAGGGGAGGGTTGTATTTGCATGCTGTTGCTTTAACGTTGTCTGTGATGAAAGCCGCGGTGGCTCCGCCCCTCAGCAGTGAGAACGCTGTGTGAGTGGAGCTGTGCTGTGTTCAGTGCCGATGTGAAACGTGGATGCGAACAGCGCGATGGCTGCAGCGTTCACAAACACAAACAGGACTGATGTTAATAGCAAACTGGCCTGATGATAACTACAATTTAAACAATTACAGTAACAGTTCGGTGTTTCATTTGCATCATAGACGTAGACAAAAGGATTTAAAGCGACGGTTTCTAATTTAAACACAAACATCGTGTTTCCTCTTTAACGTTGTTGGTGATCAGGGATCTGCGAGCTGCTAGCGTGAGGTGTATTTTGAGCTTCGGTACGAATACAGCTATTATTAACTCCGCTCAATATGTATAGTTGTGTTACTGTATAGTAATGTTTATCTTTGTGGTTTCTGTTTTTGTTCAAGTCAGTGTTACTCTGACTAATACTTACATAATGCTACGACATTTTGAATGGAAATAAGTTTCTTTATCAGTTAATTTAGCTTAAGAAGTTTATCCTAACATTAATGAGTTTTGGGTTATATTGTTATTTGGTTATATAAAGAAGATAAACATTGTATTGCTTTGTGGCAGGTAAGCCAGCCTCCAAGTACCGATTTCTGCATTATTCTATTTCAAATTTTGTAGGTATGATGGCAGGAGGCTGTGGTTTACGGTACTGATTATTATATACATTTTAGCTAAAAATACAAAGTCACTAAAAACAGGTAGTCCTTTGCAGTATCCAGTGCATTCAGTGCATTGTAAAATGTATGTGAAACAGATTAAAAACCTAATTAAATTAAACTTTTTAGGTCAGGTTTATCCTAGATTCCTTTATTGGATAGGGCAACTTAATCCAATGCTAGTAGAATTAGGGTCTATATACAACTTTTACTTACAGTAACTTTACATCTAGAATATCCTTTTTGAACCAAGATTTTGTGTCATTGCCGTATTTTGTAACTGAACTAAACTACAAATAAAATGCATAATTACCGTTTAGCAATGTTTCTGGGGCAAAATATAAAATGAGAAGAAATACAGATGTGGACAGGTACCATCCTGTTAAGTAATGAAAATGAATGAATAATTATATATATAAAAAAAAAAAAAAATACTGAATACTCAGACATTTCTTTTGAATTGTGGCTCAGCAGGATTCTCCAGCAGGTTATTGATTTAAAAACACCCATCTAAAATTACCCAAGAATATTTAGAGCCAAATATTTGACTTGCCTGAAATGCACGTCTATAAGTGTTGATCAAAATCCTTTTTGAAAACACGCCGTCTGGAGTTAGCACCCTTTACATCTGAGAGAGATGAGTGAACCAGAATACCTGTTGACAAGTGCAGAAATCTCTTGATTACAGTGATTGTCCTATATATATATATATATATATATATATATATATATATATATATATATATATATATATATATATATATATAAAATTTTAAAAAGTTTAGGATACCATCAGTTTTAACAGATTGATTAAAAAAAAAAAAAAATTCTCTTGAACCCTATTTTAAAGGCATTATGTTGTTTGCATTGTGAGTTTTCCTTTCTTTAACGGAAGGGTACCACTAGCAATCTTGTCCATATCTGTACACTCATTGAAAATAAGTGTAAATATGCAATAACATACAGAAGGGTTTAAATGTAATGACGTTTAACAAATAAACAATCAACAATAATAGTTTCCAATTTTATCATTACTCGCTATATTTGCAATGCAACACTTGCATGACTGTGAGGAATCTGCTGATGTTGTGCTGGTTTTACTAACAGGTCACTCACTGATTGAGAGATGGATCCATCAGGAAGAGGAGGAGCAAATAGGAGAAGAAAAAGAACAATCAAAGAGGAGGAGGTTGATTTAGGTGAACCAAGTGAACGATCAGAAAGTACCACAGCAGAAATAAGGGAGAAGAAGCCAAGAACTAAAGGAAAAAATAAGTATATTGGTGCTCATGTCTCAATAGCAGGTGCATACAGAATGTATGATTATTATAAAATTAATTTTAACAGTTATTGTACAAATAATAAGACAATGATGATTTGTAGGGGGAATTTGGAAAGCAGTTGAAGATAGTTTGTGCATGGGAGGTCACAGCTTTGCCATGTTCTTGGGTTCACAGCGATCATGGCAAAGACCTCCCCTGAATCAGTCTGCTGCAGACAGATTTCAGAAGGCTTGTCGTCAAAACGGCTTTGACCCATTGCACATTTTGCCACACGGTTCTTACCTTATGAACTGTGGGTCCCCCAAAGAAGGTCTGTGCACCACACTTAATAAACATTAAATGTACTGTACATATACACACATACAGTTCATGATGAGTAATAATATGCAATTTTGAGTTTTCTGCATGCTGCTAACTATAAATGTTTGAACAAATTAGATTTTACCTTTCACTTTAATAGCGTCACAGTCTCACACCCCACTGTAATTAAGATATAACTGCTAGATTTCAAATGTGGCTTGTATATTGCACAGTTTCACTTAGATGAAAAGGGCACAAAACTGAAATGATGTCCTTGTATGTGTATTTACTACAGCTTAATGCTATTCATACCCTGCATGCATGCTTTTTTAAATCTGTACAAGAGTACTTTATAATTCCCCTTTATAGTTGGAGCTTTATGATACAAGCTCACAAGAAGATATTCCACAATGCTAATTCAATAAGGACTCCACATTTAACCCATCCATGCTGTATAACACACACATATACACACACTAAGTGGTGTGAGCACAAGTGTCCGGAGTGGTGGGCAGCCCTTTATACGGTGCCCAGAGAGCAATTAGGGTTAGATGGTTTGCCCAAGGGCACTTCAGCAATAGCACTTGGTTTTACTTAAACTGGGGACCTTTAAGTCACAAGGCTGGTTCCTTAACATCAAATCTAAGTTTGTTATCAGTTTGCAAGTTGTTTTGACAGACTGCCCTAAACACATTTACAGCCTCAATATTTGCTTACATTTAAAATATGTTGGTTTTATTATTAATTTCCTTGATTCTGTTTCTGATGAAATATAATGTTTTAAAAATGCTATTTTAGAGATAATATGTTTAGTCCTGTTTATTGATTTATTTATTTTAGATGTGTTTAATAAGAGTCAGGCGATGCTGGTTGATGAGCTCAGTCGCTGCCGTGATTTGGGCCTTACTCAGTTTAACTTTCACCCAGGGGCTTCCGTTGGCTCCAGCACAGTGCAGTGCATTGAGAGGATTGCCCAATCTATAAACCATGCTCACCAGCAAATACCTGTTGTCTGTACAGGTAAACAATTCAGTCATTATAGTTAAAAATTTATATCACATGCAATACTACAGTCACATTTGACTGTCCGTACATACAATTGTTTTCAAATCCTATTTTACAATAGTGCTTGAAAATATGAGTGGACAGGGAAGCACTGTTGGTGGCCAGTTCCAGGAGCTAAAAGAAATAATTGACAGAGTTCAAGACAAAACACGTGTTGGAGTATGTTTAGACACATGTCATGCATTTGCAGCAGGTAAGTTGTAATTAAGTGTCATATGGTTGTTGTACCTTAGATATTGTATTTAATGTATTTCATTTTAAGACCTAAAAACTAAAAAGCCTGTGAGGGCAGATCTAATAGCTAGTAATCAATATCAAGATACGGGTCCTAACAAAACTTTAGTCACCCATTTTCAAATTCACTTTTATAGATATTCTCCATGTGAAAATTAGTTAAAACATCCAATACATAAAGCAAATGTCTGCACTGAAATGCACTAAATTTACTAAACTGTAAAATAAAGAAAAATAAAAATTTTACAAGTTTTCAGTATAATAAAAGTTCAAAATGCAGTATTTTAACTTAATTAAATTTAAATTAATTTAGACTTTGCCACTATACCACTTTTTCGAGTATGTTGCAGGCATTAAATTCAGATTAATTAATTAGTCTATTAATGAAACACCTTTCGGTTGGTTAGTAAAAAAAATTTTTTTAGTTTTTTTTTCCTTTACCTATTTATGGGAATAATAAAGCATCAACAAAAGTGTTACTTAAATGCCTTCGTATGTGCCAAAACGTTGCACATCACAGTTCAATTTATATACATACATTTGAACTTTTATTTGTTAATATGACCAGTACAAGTCATGTGCTTAAACAGTGCTTTTACCTAAAGTTTAGTATTTGTTACACGTAAAAGGTATTGTTCGTTGCAGGGTATGATATTTCTTCAGAAGGAGGAGTGCAGTCAGTGCTTGAAGAATTTGACCAAGTGGTTGGACTAAATTATTTGAGGGCAGTTCATCTCAATGATTCAAAAGGTACTTTTGTTGTTAAATCATTACTGCAAAGCATCATCCCATCAACAGTTAAGTTCTGTAATTTTTGCCGACAATTTTGCCCAGTTATCATTATATGTAAAACGTCCTGAATGTACAGTTCAGGAGGTCAAATTATTTTCTACAACTATTTGCAGGTAAGTTGGGTTGTCACCTGGACCGACATGAGGACATAGGATATGGACATATTGGAATCGAAGCTTTTCGAAACATTGTGAATGAACCTCGCCTGGACAACATTCCTCTAATCCTTGAAACACCTGGCCGGTAAAAGAGTTTTTTTATTTAGACTGTTAAAAAATCAACACTTATATGTTACAATGTGTATAAATACTAGTTAATATTTGTGCTTTATCTGTTTTGTCTGCAGCCCAGGCTTTGAGTATGCTGAACAAATTGAGCTTCTCTATTCTCTCTGTACACACTAGAAAAGACACTGTATGTTTATAATAAACTAAATTTGCAGTTGTATTCCGGTGTTCCGGTGTACTGGAATTTCATGTATGAGGCAGCAGAGGGAGCTGGGAAACAAGTAAACGAGAAGCAGTGTGTTTTGCACAGTGCTGAAGCCATTAAGTCTGGAATAGTTGGTTTCTGTTGTGGTTTTGTCTCTACACATGTATTCTATATATATTTTATAAAATTGCATACCTATTTCTTTCTCATCAATGGACACAGTGGACCCAAAATTAAAATACTGCTCCCTCTTTTTTTCGTTCAGTCCTGCATGTTTTTTTCTCCTCGGAATTGATGGGAAATACCCGGTTTTCCACATTTCCCTGCTTTCCTCATCCAACCCTCTGAACCTTCAGCTCATATAAAACTGCACACATGCAGAAAGAAGCCTGCCAGACCTCACAAATGCTACTGGCTTCCAATAAACACAATTCCAGGCATTGCTCCAGAGCTGGAAAAACTGCAGCACAGTTCATGCAAAGCTGATAAGATATAAATATTTTACTTTAAATAGTTTGATTTTAAAGACAAATTTACTGCTCTTCTTAAAAGTACAGTAAAGGCAGTGGGGTGGGAACAGTCTCAAAGAAAATTTAGAGGAAGTGGAAAAAAAAGGTGCCTGACTGGGAGCTTTCTCTCACTTAATGCCAACCTACAGGAAATGCCAGTCAGAAATCATTCTGAACTAACAGCCCTATGGAGTCTGGTTTGCATCGCATGGCTAGACATTTATATACATTGCACAGTAGAAGAAAACATGTGTTTTGTTTTATGTAACAAATATACAACCACATGAAATTTCATTCCTGATCAGCATATACAAAACTGATAGAAAAGAAGATAAGTTCTCAGAAACACACCCTTCCCAAATGGAAACAAAGCGGTTAAAAAAAGACCTCAGTAGAAATTAAATAAATTAGCAACTAATAGGGTAAAGGCTTGTTGTTTGTGCCTATTGTATATATTTTGCAGACAGACTTGATCAACACTATTATATCAGATTTGTTGACACGCAGGGATTTTTATTCGGTGAAAAACATGAAGGCTAAATTTATTAGTGATTTGATAAAATGGTCCTCTTATGTTAAGACATGTGCAGGCAAACATCTGCTAACTGTTGAGAAATGCTTGAAAAATATTATGACTCTGAGACGGTCACTGTGTTTTGAGTTAGTGAAATTAACAACTTAATTACTGGGCATTAAAAGCTCAGCCGAACAGAAGCACTGGGTGGAGGACTGGAAGAACCTATGTTTTTGTAGGCAGGAAAGTGAGTGCAGAGATTCAAATGGAAATACCATACTCTGTTCTTTTCTTCGTTCCATTTGCATTTTACAAACTTTCACAGTTGACCTCATAAATCCACAGCACTAGAAAGCCCAGGACCAAAGGTTGATCTGATTTAGGGATGTTGTTTTGTCAAAGTACAAAAGCAACTAATTAAGAATCAACTTCAGCTTTAAGTAAAGTACTGCTTAACTATTGGGTACTATTTTTTTTCAAACAAATGAACTGAGCTACACATGGCACCTAAATCATATGTGTATTTCTCCTTGTGCCAGATAATCTGGCAATGTAATAAACATTTCAATGAGTTTGGCTGTATAAGGCTTTCTGTTCTTCTCCTCTTCTGCCCTTGACCATGGAATGTTCTAAAGAGCAGTGGCTGGGAACGAGGCCACGCAGCCTCAGACGGGTGGTCATACACAGCTCCCGCAGGCTCCAAGCCCATCTCTCTGAGTGCTGGTAAATGTTCAACAGCCAGAAAGACAAACACTGGCTTTTAAACCCTCTGATTTCTTTATATAACGTGGAAGAATATGACACCACAAGCATGAGGCGCAATCACATGGCACATAAATGAGGAGGGTTAGTAAAAAGGTTATGCTGTGTCTTTATACTGTTTTTCACAGTTTCAACACAAATAATGTTGCAGAGGTGTGAATGCGGATTATATTAATAATACATTTTATTTTAAAATAACCTTACATACACATACAGCAAGTAGTTCAAAGTGCTTTACAGTACATGAAGTGAATAGTTATACAATTATGAAACTTGTACTGATTAATCATTCAGGGACTAAAACTCAGTAAAGACACAAACGTCATATTAGTAAATACCATTCTAGGAATGAAAACACATTTCCTCCAAAGTATTATTTGTACTTTATCCCTCTTAAAAACAAGAAGGAGAAAAAACACTGCTGATTTATTGTCAGTAATAATTAATCAGGTTTATCTTTTATCTTATATTTTTTTTACCAAATGTTATTCTCTGAAGGTTCATTGAATCAAAATCACTTGATATACCAAAACAAATATTAAAACAATTTTCCTTTCCATATCATGATCTATTTTGGGCATCATGGTGAAAAAGGGTTTAAGATTGATTCTCAGGGGGATGACTATTATATATTATGTGAAGATTGCATTTTTACATTGTGTCAACGTTTTTTTTCTTTCATCTTTTCCACAGGATCCTTTTGTTTATCTGATATCATTCCAACTTACTGTATGTGTTTACACATTTAATATGGCTGTCACAATAATCAACACTAACATTAAAATCTCATCATCCTTCACCATTGAGTGGTAAACATGATGCAATTTGTGACCTCAGCTGCATAATTGTACAAGAGAAGCTGTATTATTTTAGATGAGGTAAACAACTATTTTCAGTCTGAGGTGTAATGTATATTCTCTACAACTTTCATTATGCAGGAGTGGGTCCAATCCTGAAGCTCAAATAAACATTTTATTTTTTCCACCAAAGATTTCATTAACAAAATATACACAGAAGCACATTTTGAAAACTAATGCAAATGATTAGAAACCTCTCTTTCTTTCCTTCTCCTTCTCTCTTTCTCTTTCTTTTTTGCTGTGTGTGTGTGTGTGTGTGTGTGTGTGTGTGTGTGTGTGTGTGTGTGTGTGTGCGCGTGTGTGCGCGTGCATGTGTGTGTGGAATGGCACAGACCAAAAAGCCCAGGAGCAGAGGTCATGCAGCCACATTCCTCTCTGTTCTGGACACACATAATCTTGTCTGTTTTTGAGCTGTCTCTGTACAATGAAAATGTCTAACCAAAGTGGACAGGTTCAGAAACTACAGCTCTTCAGTGTTATTACATCAGCAGGTTTAGGATCAGACAGAGGCCTGCCTTTGTCCATAAGATATGTGATTCACCGATCTGTATTACAGTATCTGCAATACAGTGTCAAAAGATACTCATTGTGTTATTTTTATCCATTCTGATTGGAGCGGTCATGACTCCATTTCTGAGTGTGTATGTGCTTTGTCTGCATGCAATGCTTTTCCTGTTGTAGCCTCACAACAGCAAGACTCTAGCTACACAATTGTCTTTTGTTTCCATACTGGACCATACTTCCTGACAGGCCAGAATTCACGGAAACGGGAACGCAAGCCAAAAACATTCCTTGGGTAACACCTCCACCCCTGCATGTCTCAGTGTGCCCCTCGATCCAAGGTCTTGTGCTCTTAACAGGATGTTAATTAGCAAACACGGTCATCAGGAAGGGAGGGAATAAGCAGGTGGAGCTTGAAGATTCAGCGAAGATTCACTTTTCATAACCTCCTATGCCTTTGTTAATTTTAACCTGTTGTAAATTTATGAAGCTTCTGCAGAAGTCTTCCTGGTATATTTTTAGTTTTACTTTATTTAGCTTCCCTAGATGCTCCCTCACTTTCCAGATCTACCTATATTATGACTTTTCATTTCAGATAGTAATATCATTTTTCAAATTCCAAACAAAACCTTTTTTCTTTAAAGCATTTTGTTAACAATGGACCTCTGGCTATGGTTAGTTCCATTAATCTGTGCTGGCATGGCAATAAAAAAGATTCTTCATGCTTTTGGGTCAAAAATATATGTCACTATATTAAAATTCCAGTGGCTCAGAAGTTTATAAACATGTGGCTGACTGTGCTATTAAATAGGTTGGAATTTTTTGGCAAATGATGTCATGGTTTAAAGTCTTCTCATATGGTAATTGACATAATGTGAGTTAATGGGAGGTGTACAAGTAGCAGTATTTCAAAGTCCACCATCAAAGTCTACCATTGTGATGATAATGACCATCGTTATGTTTGGAGGAAAATGGGAGAAAGGGGTCTGCACCATTAACCATGAAGCACAATGGGTGTTTTACTGCAGGATATTAAGGCAACATTTCAAGACATCAGCCAGGAAAATGGCTTAAGGACACAAAACAAGGTAATAGAATGATCATCACAAAACAGTGACCTCAGTCTAATAAACATTTTATGGACAAACTGAAAGCACATGCAAACAAAGAGGCCTCCAACATCAATTTAGGGGATTTAATTTACATTGGATCCATGTTTTTGGACTGTGGGTGGAAAATAGAGATCCCAAAAGAAATCCACGCAGACACAGGGAGAACATGGAAACTTCACTCAGATGGGCATTCAAACCTGAATCCTAAACACTAAACACTAAGTCACCATGCTGCCCAGTTAGACAAGATAACTTGTATAAAATTAATTTTCTATGATTCACTGTTTTCTATGAATCAAGTTATATCCAGATAATAGTAGCTGTCACATAGTCCAGTGTATGATTAAAAGGGTATGTAACATCCAATAAAAGCACAGGCTCACTGGTTCCATTAATCTTTGACTCTTTTGCTGTTTAATTTGGTCTTTTGTGTTATTTTTCATAACTATTTTTCAGTCAGGACTCTCACTATGTTCAGGAAATGACACCATGATCCATATCTATAAAGGATGCTGGTACAGTCTAAACATAGATGGAGCACAGAGACAGAGGTTGACTGTATGGTCATCAGGAATGGATATCAGTGTTAGTCATGAATACAAATCACAACAAGCAAAATCCTGCACATTGATGCAGAAGAAAAACACAGTAAAAAAGAGGCATCAAAGAAAGCATCTGAGACATATGAGACATGCTTTTTCAACATGGATTACTGTAACAAGCACTCTTCAAAGTAAATGCTTTCACTTGACCTGTATGTATATATATGGCGGCATGGTGGCTTAGTGGTTTGCACGTTCGCCTCTCAGCACTAGGGATTCCCGGTTCGAATCCCCATCTGGGTGGAGTTTTCATGTTCTCCCCGTGTCCGCGTGGGTTTCCTCCGGGTTCTCCGGGCGATAGATTGGCACCCTGTCCTGGGTGTATCTGCCCAGCGCCCGAGACGTTCTCCCCTGGATGGGCATGGGGAACCCCACCCCGACCCTAATAGAGGATAAAGCGGAAGATAATGAATGAATGAATATATATATATTCATTGTTATTATAAATGACTATAACATTTTTTACAGTAAAAATAAAGTTTTAAAGGTAACATATGGTTTATAACTATTTTGTTATTCCAGAATTTCAACACTGGCTATTTCCTAACAAAAAATGGTTGCAAATGATACAATCATAGAAACAATTAACTCTCTAATTTTACCTAACATGTCTTTGAAATGTAAACAAAAACCAAAAAAAATCGAGTCTGGGATTGTCTTTTTGTGAGGCAGAAGTATCCTAAAAACTGCTAGCTATTTTACAATTAAATGCTTATTAATTTATTAAAATACATGCCTGTACCTCTGTTTAAAATGTTTTTATACCTTTTTGTCATTATCATTTAAAGAATAAATAATAATGAAGTTTTTAGTTAATTTACTTAAAGGACATGAGAACAATGCCAGTTAAACCTAAAAAATGTAACATGGATATTGTTCTGCTGTGGGACATTTCTTTTGCTGTTAAACACAAATTACAGCACTTTTTTTATTTCTTGGAACTTTCTTTGTATGAACTTTGCTGTTATAAACTTCAGCTTGCACTGTTTGTTGTCTCAGAACATTATGCAGCAACACAGAATAAAGTCAGCCTCAGCTTCAGAACATCCATCACTGCTGAGCTTAATAAACATTTCCATGATAAGCTAGTTCAGGACTGGACTGGTTCCATTTCAGCTCTCCTCTCAACACAGAAATCACAGCTGAGAAACCTACCAGTGGTTTCTGAGTGAGGGGACTGCAAAATAGGTGAATAGAAACAACGTGTACAAAAAACTTATGAAAAACATCTTCAATCCAAGACTTACACTTTTACACTTACAATTGTAAAAAAATTAAGAAACCAATGCATACCTGTGACTGGACCTTGAATTTGAAAAAAGGAATACCGAAAGATGTAAGGCAGAAAAAAAGTTGGTTTGTGGAAGAAAAAAATGCTAAGATGTAATTTGGCCTCACACTAGGGACATACATCTGAAACTCTTCCAAAGGCTACATGATTTTTTTCTTTTGGAGCAAAAGCAGTAACTGGCATTTGCAATTTAAAATAGTCTAAATGTGGTTACTTTAGACAGTTAAATAAAAAATACCTTAACTGATTTTTATTTTTTTAGACTTTGACTATAGCTATAAACTAACAAAGTGCACTCTATATTGTGTATTGTAGTAGCAGCTGCTGCTGTGAGACTAATTATATTGACCAGGTTTGCAAATCGTGTCCCACAATGCATAGAAAAGGACATTATGTTTTAAACTAGATTATCTTGGAAAGTTCTAATTAGTGGTAAGTTAAACTTACAAAACGTATATTTCTTTGCAAATCCTTGTCCTGGTCATTGGAGTGATCAGGAGCTTTTATGAACCTGGACGCTGGAGTGAGCGATACATCTTTTTTACTACAACAGCAAAAACAAATGAAAATGCTTTAAGACACAGCTTAACACAGTCATTTAATGCAGTGCACTGTGTCCAGCGTTGCATCCTGAAGGTTATGTATGGGCTGCTGGAAGAAAACAGGTCATTTTTATTGCTTGTCACCTGCAATAAATCAGCTTTCCCTAACTCCTTATCCTAGAAAATGTAACATCAACTAAATGAAAATGTTTTAATAGTAGATTTTTAATGTGTTTTAGGCTATAAAATATTATTTATTATATTGTGTGTGTGTGTGTGTGTGTGTGTGTGTGTGTCTCTGGTCTAAGCAAAAAAGTTTCTGTGACTCTTTGATTGGTTAACCAAAATGCTGTGTTAGGTTTCTAAATTATTATAAAATTCATAGTTGGAGTACTGGGAATACTTTGAAGTTAAAATAAGTATAGGTTGTGTTCTTAAAGATTTGCAGAGGTTTTTGAAGAGGTTTTCCGATTAGTATGTGGCACTAAACATAGTCTTATAGTTGCTTTATTTCTTTCTACATCTGATGTATCAACAGTATTTGATTTATCACCAAAGTACTGACCAACAGAAATAATATTTTGGTGATTTTATAAATAAGTGCTACAGCATTTAATCCACTATTTGTTTTCTTAGTTAAGTAAATTACATTTTTGCTGTACTTTTGTTACAAATGTATTATGATTATAGGTTAAATAATGCTCATATCAGGGTTAACTGGTTGCAGATCTGTGCTTGTTTCTGTTAGCTAATCCTGTTCTGTTGATAGTTCACAGTGGACTCTGTAATACATATTTATAATACAATAGTTCATTCATTTAAAACAATAAATACAACAATATACAAACTAATTTTTTTTTAATTGCTTAAAAGTTCATGAACCTTTTATTTATGCACAAAAGTCCTAATATTTGATAAAAAAAAATTAACCCAGTTAAATAAAGGAGACAAATGTAACATCAGTCATTTATTTATAACTATGTTCAATATTACATTGTGGGTGCTTAAAGTATATAAAAACTAGGATTATCAGATGTGTTGTTTTTAAACAATGAGTAGACAATCAGGTGTGAGTAGGTGCACTGTTTTAATTAAATCTATCTTATCTATTATCTAAGGTCTGATCTTCACAACAGGTTTTTTTAAAGTATATCAAAGCATAAAAAATGATGGTATACACACGAAAGACATTAAATATATTTGATACACTGCCTAAGTGTGGATGCCCAGCTCAGTCCAAAAGCATCACAAGTGATAGTCCACGAAGTCACAAAATAATCCAGTTCCTCTTAAATTTTTTTATTTAAGTTATTTTTACTCATGTAATCTGTGATAGTGGTTGTAGTATTAATGCCCTATTTTGTTGTATCTGGGTACTTTAGGAGTATGTGCATTTCTTGTTTTGAATTTTGAGTTGTTTTCCAAAGAATAATGAGGAATAAAGTTTATGTTTCTGTATGATCAAGTCAATAACCTTACTAATTCAGCTGCAATGTAGTAGCAGGACATGAAGCAAGTAATATTGGGAAATCACCAGCATTCCAGAAGTAAAGCTATTCAGGTCAGTTGCTGGGTGCAGTGTTGCGCTAATGGTTAGCTACCTAAACACAGTAAATGCTATTTAGTTAAGCTGACAAAAACAACGATTTCAAATGAATGTCAGTCAGCACAAGACCAGCTGCTTTGTATTTCCTCAGCAAGACTATCAGACACTAAATGTTTAATTGTGCTACATAATTAAATACCTGCCCAACTACATAGTTACATCATTTCCAAACCCCATATACAAAGACATTTAGACACTTATTAAAACTAAATGAACTTTTTGTTATTCTTAACAATCTTAATGTATTTATCAGATATAAACAAATTTAGAAATATGCAGTACGTCTGCAGCACACAAAAAACACTGTAAAGGTAGTATCACTGTTTTGGATAGTTTAACAATTAGAGGTTTAATCGATAATTGCCACTGACATGCCACAATGATGGACATAGCCACTTGGACTGGGGAGGATTTCCAAAAAGCATTGTTACTTGATGCATCATTACAGAGACTACCATTGGTATCCCTCAATTAATGAAAGAAAAACCCACAATGGTCACAGAAATAACTTGAATCTGACAAAAAGTAATTAAAAATTAAAATTAAAATTAAACACTGAAAGTCAGACTCATGCACGCTGCCGCAGGAGGGTAAAGAAACGGCGTAGCACTGAATGGACTCAGGAGGCGCAGGTAACTGGGCAAACAAAATGAACATGACATGCCGGTCTGAGGACGAAAGGGAAACAGAAAGAATATAAAGTGAAACCAGACCAAACAAAAAGCAACCAATGAAAATAACAACACTTTTAAAGAAAATAACAAAATGAAATGTAAAAAATGTGAGGAGTGCCGAGCACACCTTACACAGACACTGCTTTTGAGCCATGCTTCAACAGAATTATTAAAAAAAAAAAAAAAAAACCTCATGAAACAGGCCTGGACAGAAATGATGTTACCCGCAACTCAATATTTTGTTGCACAAACATTTGAGGCAACTGCTGCAATAAAATTATTTCTGTAAATGTCAATGAGATTTCTGAACCTCTCTGCAAGTAATTTGGCCCACTGCTCAAGAGCAAACTGCTCCAGTTGTCTCAGGTTTGAAGTAAAAAGTAACATCAACTAAATTAAAATGTTTTAATAGCAGGCATGTTTGCTCTTTCCAAAGATGCCCAATAGGATTTAGGCCAGGGCTAATTGAAGGCCACTTCAGAATAGTCCAATGTTTTCCTCTTAGCCATATTATCTTTGTGGGTTTCCTCCGGGTTCTCCGGTTTCCTCCCACACTCCAAAAACATGGATCAAGTCAATTGAGTTCTCCAAATTGCCCCATATAGAGTGTGTTTGTGTGAGTGAGTGTGTGCCCAGCGATGGATTGCAGACACTGCGCACTGTCCTGGGTGTATCTGCCCAGTGCCCGAAACGTTCTCCCCTGGATGGACATGGGGAACCCCCCCCCCCCCCGCAACCCTAATATAGGATAAAGCGGAAGAAAATGGATGGATAGACCTATTTTGTTTATTAAATAATGGTTTAGTAGAATTAATAAATTGCTGACGTTTCCCAACTTTTGTGGGGTTTGTGCTGTTTTCAGGAGGGGTACGGTTCATTTATTTGTTTCAGTGAGAAAAGAAGTTTTGAACTGTGTGTTTTGTATGCGTACATGGCGGTTCATTTACTGACGAAAATAGCGATTTTACTGGGTGCATAACACCGCCCTATTCTGTCAGAGATCCAATTTTACACTCAGCCCCGAGCACGTGTGTGTGTGTGAGAGAGAGAGAGAGAGAGAGAGAGAGAGAGAGAGAGAGGGAGAGAGAGAGAGGGGGAGAGAGAGAGAGGGAGAGAGAGAGAGAGAGAGAGAGAGAGACGGCTGGCAGTGTGTGGTGTCCATGTAAAGCAGAACAGAGGCGCTTTCTGTGAGTAGAAGCACTTAACAATCCGTTTCTGGAATATCACACATATGGAGTAACATTTCCTTCATCAGCAGCAAGTCTGTAAAGTTTTCATCAACATTTGTTCTGGTAAGCTGACTAGTAAACACTATTTTATTAACCTTAAAATGAAGATAACTTTGTGCTTTTATGCTTACAAACACACTTTTTAGTGTTATTTCTCTCTTTACTGCTCAGGCATGAGTATTTGCATGAATGTGTAAATATGAAACTACCATTTTGCACTGTCAATATCAACAGATCATATTAAATCTGATGTTATACTATGCATACGAAACTTTCACCATAGATTTGGCAACTGATTTTGCAAGATATTTGCTAACATTTTTAATAGCACTATTGCAAAATGCTGCACCACGCAGCTCTGTTCTCCCACAGATCATTGGATTTCTTTAAGTTTGCTGTGAGCACCATTTGTAACATTATTACAGAATGCACTTCCCAAGTATTCTCAAATTAGCACTGCGTTATGAGAATTATTAGGGTGTAAGATTACCAATGTATTGATACCTCTGTGTAGAATATCATCTAATTATACACAGATTATTGACAGTTCAGTGTCAATTCTGGAAATAATCCTGAAAGAAAAGTAATTAAACGTCGGAAATCAGAGGATTGCTTAGCTTAAAAAGAAAAAAAAATGTAATAAGTCTAGTTATTGGACAGCGCGGTGGCTTAGTGGTTAGCACGTTCGCCTCTCAGCACTAGGGATTTCCGGTTTGAATCCCAATCTGAGTGGAGTGTCCATGTTCTCCCCGTGTCCACGTGGGTATCCTCCGGGTTCTCTGGTTTCCTCCCACAGTCCAAAAACATGGATCAAATCAATTGAGTTCTCCAAATTGCCCCATATAGAGTGTGTCTGTGTTAGTGAGTAAGTGTGTGCCCAGCAAGAGATTGGCGCCCTGTCCTGGGTGTATCTGCCCAGCGCCCGAAACATTCTCCCCTGGATGGGCATGGGGAAACCCCCCCCCCCCCCCAGTAAAGGATAAAGAGGAAGATAATGGATGGATGGATGGATGGATGGATGGAAGTCTAGTTTTCCTGGGAAATAAGTGTGGAATAAAGCACAGCAATTCATTTGATACTGAAAAATGAATTAGAATGATGTGGGGGTCTTGATTCATTCTGAAGGTGTTATTTTGCAGTGATTGAATCACTCTATATAATCTTGTTTCCTACATGACTGATTATTTAAGAAATCATTTATCTCAATATATTGACTAAGGACTTATAGTATTGATCCTTCCATCCATCCATTATCTTCCGTTTTATCCTCTACTAGGGTCGCGGTGGGGTTCCCCATGCCCATCCAGGGGAGAATGTTTCGGGCGCTGGGCAGATACACCCAGGACAGGGCGCCAATCCATCGTTGAGCACACACTCACTCACACAGCCTCACACACACACAGACACTCTCTATTTGTCGCAGTTCAATTGACCTTTATCCACATTTTTGGACTGTGGGAGGAAACCGGAGAACCCGGAGGAAACCCACGCAGACACAGGGAGAACATGGAAACTCCACCCAGATTGGGATTCAAACCGGGAATCCCTAACGCTGAGAGGCGAACGTGCTAACCACTAAGCCACTATGCCACCCTCTTATGGTATTGATTCAAATTTTTTTCTTTCAAAATACATTCGGAACACTGTATTTACAAAAATCTGTTGTGTATAGCAGTGTATTAAAAAAGAAAGCCTACTTATAATATACTGTATATAACACTCATCAGTCACTTTCTACAGTCATGCATTTTATCAGCCTCATTTACCATATAAATCCACTTTTCCACTCAATTACAGACTGTAGTTCATCTATTTCTTTTCATACTCTGTTAGTACTCTTCATTCTGTTCTCTAATGGTCAGAACCATTACAGATCAGGCACTATTTGAGTGATGGATGACTCGCAGTGCTGCAGTGATAATGAAAGGGCTGGTGATGTGTTAATTTGTGTTTGACTCATACAGGTGGATCAGAAGCAGTAGTGCTACTGAATACCTCAGTGTCATTGTTAAACTTAAAATAGTACAATGAAAAATGTCCAATCACCAGCATTTTGTATCCATTATTTTGCAAGCAATTTTATGAAAGTATTAAAAGTCTTAAGCAGTTTTTTTTCATATGAGAAAACATAAGATGACAAATGACTATTAGTCATTTACCAGCATGAAAGAATGAAGTACTTACTACTGAGTCTATGAATTTATGAACTTATTTTAGAGAAATGAACAAAAACGGTAGCATAGTGCTTAGCCTCTAGTATATTGTATCATAGAGTTTTCACCTCTTAGCGCTGGGTACCAAGGTTTAAATCCTGATCTGGGAGGAGTTTCCATGTTCTCCTCGTGTCTGTGTGGGTTTTCTCCAGATTCTCTGATTGCCTCCCACAGTCCAAAAAAATAGATTCAATTGCCATCTGTATATTGCCCCTATATAGTGCATGTATGTATATAATCTTCTGCTTTATCCTATATTAGGGTCGCGGGGGGGGGGGGGGGTTCCCCATGCCCATCCAGGGGAGAAGTTTTGGGCGCTGGGCAGATACACCCAAGGCAGGGCGCCAATCTATTGCTTGGCCAGTGTATATATATGTATATATATGTATATATATGTATATATATATATATATATATATATATATATATATATATATATATATATATATATATATATATATATACACATATGTATATATATATATATATATATATATATATATATATATATATATATATATATATATATATATATATATATATATATATACACACACTATATATGTGAGCCCAGATTGACTGCCCAGCACCCAAAGCATCTGAAGGCCATGGATGTACCCCCCGCCCCCAGCATTCCTAGTAGTGGATTATGCAGAAGATAATGAGCTAAGATGTGATTATTTACAATTGAATTTTTTTTATTAATTACAGACAGATGTGATAGTTGCAGTGTTTATTCTGTCACAGTGATATGACAATATTATTTTTTGATTACAGTTGCCACCTTATATATCTACACATAAATGTAGAAATAAATTCCTGCAACATACTTACAAATGTGAGAGAGGCATGTTTACTATTGTTTCACATTACCCTGTAAATTATACCTATATAATTATTCAGGGCTGGCACTGTGTTGATAAAATACACATGGGGTTAAAAACACATAGGATAAAACATAAATTAATAGGTTCTAATGCATGTATTTTTATAATCAATAAAATTAAACAAGGGTTTGGTGATCCAAAAACATGGATCAAGTCAATTGAGTTCTCCAAATTGCCCCATATAAAGTGTGTATGCATGCGTGTCTGTGTGAGTGAGTGTGTGCCCAGCGATGGATTGGCGCCCTGTCCTGGGTGTATCTGCCCAGTGTTCTCCCCTGGATGGGCATGGGGAACCCCACCGTGACCCTAATGTAGGATAAAGAGGAAGATAATGAATGAATGAATGAAAATTAAATAAATTACGATTTGCCCCATATATACTCTTAGAAACATTTGTTTTAAACACATTTGTATTTTAAGGTGGTAACAAATGCACAATTTTAAACACCAAATGTAAGTAGGTAATTTAATTGTGGTATGAAAGCCATGTTTTTATTATTTATAAGGAAACAAATCAAATTGTTCTCCTGGGAGGAGAGCAGACCTTAAATTATGGTTCTTTAGAGATAAACAAGTCATTAGCTGGTATATTTGTCCACCTGAGCCAAGTAGTAATAGAGTAACACTGCTGCCAAGACATTAATGCTATTACTAAACTTTACAGAAATAACCTGAATAGAAGCAGGAAAATCATTCTTGATTATATCAGTAATCTAATGTAAACATTGCATTTCACTGAACAAGAATGCTTTCAGTGGGTAAGAGAATAAAAAAACAGCCCTGACAAGAATTTCTCTCACATCCATACACTGGCAGTGAGGTCCAGTGTTGGAGAGTTAACAAGCAGACAAACGGAAATGTGTTTCCAATCTTGGACATAGACGCTCTTCAGTCTGGTGATATTGTTCCTAGGAATGTGTTCACAGCAAACACACGGGTACGATTATTCCGCGGTTTCTGAGGTTTACATGCACATCTCCGTAGCACCACTTTCCTTTTGGTTTTTAGAACAGCAATAGTTTTACATGATCTCAGGACTTAAATGTATTGCATCATAAAGATTAGCTTATGTGACATGTATCCACTGGTCATTGGGTTTAACTACATTTGAACATTACATCATGTCATTCAGCGCCAATAATTTGATTTGACTGACCATATTGATGAAATGCTTAATTAACAAATGGCTAAATTGTGTTGATGTTTTTTGCCTTAATATAACCAATTAGTTTATACTGCTTAAAGGATAATAATAAATTTGGACAATGGTCATGATGAGGATCTTCTATTTTCATGTTCATTTTAGGAAACATTCTACACAGCCAATATGCCAAATGGAACATCAGAGGCAAAAGGGACCTGAGAAGAAGAATTAGGGACCACAATTTTGCTCCTCCCTGCTACACAGCTTCTTTTCTCTTCTACCTCAGTATCTTTTGAGGGGGACAGTCAATCAGAAGGACAGTGGATCATGATGAAGAGAAACTTTGGCCTTTGAACCAGTGTGTACACCCAGATTTTTTTCAAAGGAAAGAATTTAAGATCTGGCCACTATTTGTTGATAGTACTTGTCTCATTATATTTCATAAAATTAATTTATTATTGTGGTAAACATTTTAGAGGTCTCAACATAAGGAGAGATTAAAGGAGGGCACAGATTTAGTAACTAGGAACAAAAGTAACTTCTTAAAATGTCTTTATTTTATAGAAACATATGAGGTTTTAAATTCTGTTTGCTGATGACTGTAGATGTTTTGTACAAAAAAAGTAAAGAAGTAACCATACCAATCTGTTTCCCATTTCGGAATATGGGACCAACCACTAAGTGGGAAAAGAAAACATACTATTAAAAGAGAAGTCTGTTAAAATAAAACACCAAGAACTGGTGCTTAGACAAGCAGCACATTAAGAGCTGATGTAATGCTGTAGGAATTCTCTAATAACTTATTAATAGAGTCAGACTAATGTGTGGGAAGCCATTTTCAGTGGAAAGTTCACAAACCTGATAAAACCTTTAAACGTGTAATACCTTGGGAAAATATTTAAAAAACGAGGTTCACTGCTCATCCAAATTGTAAGTAATAACAAAAAAATTGTGTGCAGTTGTGCATATCATTTACAATTACTGTAAATGCCTGTAAAATACATCATTATTTCAAATTAACATGCATAATGCAATGCTGTGTTTTGAGAAGGGCTAAGCATTTTCCAGTCTTTGTTTTATTTTAATTGGGCAAGGTCTTAAAATAATATTGCAAGAAGACATATTGCACATGAATGAAAACGTTCCCCTTTCAGTTTTGTACAAAAGTATCATAGTTTCCCCAACACTTAAGGTCATTGAATGGGCTGTTACTTGGATTTTTAAGGGCAGTGAATTAATTTGTGGAGAATTTGGCACGAAACACAGCTCATTTTCATCAAATCAGCAGAAATTGTTATTATTTTTGTTTCAAAGTGCTGCCCACTCATACCACACACATCACGTCACCTTCTGTTTTTTCATAAAACAAACTTTCCAGATATTTTCCTAACATTGGATGCTGGTGCACAAATAGTTACTTTTAAAACAAATTCATGGTTGCAGTGCTAAACCACACATATCCCTGCACCCAGAGCTGGATTTATTTTTGTACTTGTGTTTTCTAAACCAGAACCCCAAAAGAAGTGAACAACCCTACATCCCTGACCACGTCAGCAGCTGAGGTTTTTAGGAATTGGGGACATGCGTATTTTCAACTCACATCCATCTTTTTGGATCTAGCACTTTGGATATGGACAATAACCAGCAGCAAAAAGCAGTCTTTCTTTTCATGGAAAATCCTAACTAAGAAACACTGTAAATACTGCTGGTTCTTCTCTTTTTCTTTCTTTATTTTGCTCGCAGGGTCCCTTACTCTATATAAAATCTTACATGAATGGTGATTAGTGGATAATTTCATGTGTAGTTAGGCCAGATTCTTTTTATTACATAGGAGAGAAGAAAGGTCCTGCTGGAAGACAAAGTTTTAATTGGATCAGAAGTACTTCGAGATTTGTACCGTCAGTTGCATTTACAGACAACTGAGGAAACTGCAATCATGAACATGGGCAAACTGTCAGGGCTGAAGGGTTTGGTGTCAAATTCTTCTGGAAAGCGCAGATTTAGGGGGGATCTTACTCCAGAAATGATAAGTCCACCTCTGGGTGACTTTCGCCATACCATGCACGTAGGCCGTGGAGGAGATGTATTTGGGGACACATCTTTTCTCAGCAATCATGGTGGGGCTGGGAATGCAGGTGATGGAGACTCCATTACAGCCTCAGAAAAGAGCGAGGGCTTTTTCTCTCGTACTTTGCGGCATGTCCGTAAAACTCCGGATCGTCAAAAAGGGGGTTCGAAAGAGCTGTCTCCTCCACCTCCGCCCATCTCCCCTATCATAAAGAATGCAATCTCACTTCCTCGCTTAGATGTGGACTCATCTAATGGCTGCCCAGTGAAGGTCTTATTTCCCAACTCACCCAAGCAACCTGAAGACAGCATTTTCTCCTATGGTAAGACCAATTTAGTTTCATACAACTACCATTAATATTAAAGCTGTTCAATTAACGTTATTAGCTTGCTGAGGTCTGTTTTAAATCTAAAACCATTTCAGTCTTTTGGCAAAGAAATTCTTGCCCATTCATCCGAATGAGCATTTGTGAGGTCAGACTGGTGTTGGATGGGAGTCTGATTTAATTCATTCCAAATGTATTCAGTAAGGTCAGGGCTCTGTGCAGGCCAGTCATGTTTTTCACGCGAAACTCATTCAACAATACCTTTATGGGCCTTGCTTTCATGCTTAAACAAAAAAGTAAACTTCCCACAAAACTGGAAGCATACACTTGTCCCAAATGCAAGGCTAGACACTTGATTTCCTAAACATGAGGCAATAGGACCGAATGAATCACATTCAGTGATTAAGAAGCATATCCTAATATTTTCATCCATATGGTGTACATCATACGCAATGATATAAACAATAATGCCTATGCTAACCATGTGACTTTATTTTGTATGTCTTTAAGTTAAACATTTGACAGATCATCATGCTAATTCACAAATATGTTTTGGTTGTTTGGAGTTCCTAATTCCTTTACAGCTATGACTCCAGAATGTCGGAGCTAAATTCAAGCTAAATATTTGACAGAGAATTGAGTTGGAATTGTGTCTGCAATTTTGAAATTTGTTGACTGCAACTGTCTTTATCGCATTACAAAATCTGAATGTGCTAGAGGGTAAAAATACTGTTTAAATGACATCATCTATGTTATTATGTGAATTGTAGCTGTGCCACCATGTGTGATTTAAACTAGCCTTCTTGATCATCTACAGACTCACACAAAACAGACATTATAGTACCTAACAGTTTTCACACATGAGAAGGAAAATGTTTTTGTCTGTTGTAAGAATGAAGCACTTCATAAAAAATCTCTTACGTTCCAAACACTCATGTTCACTGTCACTATCTCACCATCAAGTGATATTGATCACAGGTGGGATCAAAGGCAACATTGTTTCAAATGAATTCCAGAGGTGGTGGAGGAATGACAGATAAACCTGGAAATGCATGTGGTGCTTTAAATTTCAGACACTTCATTATAGTGACTGTAGCTCCCACAAAGTTATGTAATTAATTTTAGTTTATGTGTTTTATATGCAAAGTAACAGAGAACACGTTGCATTTATGTAGAATCAACTTTGCTATATTGTATATATAAATATCAATGTGCAACCCTTTAGCATGATAACTAAATCAGGGTTTTCAATTTCTGTAGCTACAGCATTATGATGCATTTGTTGGCTTGTCTGAGCATTCAGCAGTATTCAGCTGAAGAGTATTCAGCAACAGGAAATGTATTTAACAGTCTTTTACTCTTCAGTGCCATCTTTTGGTAAACTTGCGAAAATGAATACCACCTTCCCAACATTTACAGTTTAGAAAATGAAATGTGTTTATCTCAAAATCATTTCATTTACTGATTACCTGCAATTGTTAATAGGCGACCAAACAGCATTTTTGTAATGTATTATGTTCAGTTAATAGTCATTGTGTTCATGAAAATGTTAAGTTTAATATTCTGCTTTATAAAAGGGCTAAAGTTGATTTTCTTCTATATTTTAGCTTCAAAAAAGCTTTAAAAAGCTTTTCGCTATGAAACTATTGTTTACCACACTGCTGTTTCACCTGCCTTTGCTAGCTACCGTTGTTCTAACTGTGCATTTACCATGGAAGTCAGAAGTGTGCACTAGCAATGATATTCCTGATTTATCCGTGCGCAAGTAGAAAAGTCAAAAGACTAACGGGAAGTAACCACAGATTTGTTATTAACCATTGTTAGAAATACAAGATGATAAAACATTTTTTCATATTTTAAGCATACACACATTAGCAACAGGTAGATGTTGGATTGTATTCTGTGTATAAGTCATTTAATAAAACACAAATAAGAAAAGTTTACATTCACTTGGATTTCTATATTTTCCACAAATCTATCTGAAATTTCTGACAGTGAACTAAAAACATCTCACATTCTAGGTTAAATGAAATATATCATATGTAACTCTTTCACAATCAAGGTACCAACACATTTCCTTTTATTAAGACTTTTCTTTTTCTTTTTGTCCTATGTAGGGGTTGAGTCTGGGTTCCTTACACTGCCCAGGCTGTCACGCACAGAGCGTACAGGACAGAGCGCATCACCCTCATCCTGCTCTTTTGAGATCCATCGTTCCTCTCTTACAGACACAACACTCACCCTCACCTGCCCTGACTCTCTCAGCCCCTCTGATTCCATGACGTCATTCACAGTTGACCTCGGCCCATCTCTGATGTCAGAGGTATTTGCCATGATTGACAGTCCTAATGCCCATAAAGCAGCTAATCATGCCTCTCAAGCAGAGTGCAAGCCTGTGTCCTGGACAAATGGCAATGCTGAACTGAACTCTGACACGAAAACCTCTTTGGTCGATTCCATGCTGAGAGAGGATTCAGAGGGTAGGAGTCGGCTGTATGGTTCAGAGTGGAGCTGTGGAGATGTGATAAATGGAAAATCCCAGAAAACAGTATTTGTGGGTGATCTAATGCGGTCTTGTGCTACAACGGAGCATTGCATGGAAGCAAAGAGATTCCGAGAGGCTACAGATGTGCTGGCACGACATTATGGCAGTACAACACAGAGAAAAACAGACACCAGCTTTGTCCAGAGGAGGCGGCCATACAATTATCCTGATGAAGAAGAGGAAATTAAAGTCTAGCTAAATGAGCTCAAGCGTCTTTTTCACTTGTACCAAAGATACATTTTAGATTGACATGTGAAATTCTTTGTTAATCATTCAAAGCCAGTTTCTCAGACCAACTGCTTAATATTAAGTCACTATTTCAATTGACTCGGATACGTAACCCTTAATGTTTCTAATATATTGATATATAGATTCAACACATGAAATTTATGACAGCATTATTACTAAAGACCTTGCAGACCTAAGGGATATTTCAGTATTTTTGTATGTTTTTGATCAAATCTATAGAGCATACACCACAGTCACAGCGGTTTTAACATGATTCACTGGACTTCAAGTTCAAAGTAAGTTATTAGAAGTTAATTGCTTCTTTTTTTCTGGAGGTATTATGGTTTGTGTTAATTGTTAAGAGACTACAGATGTAATAGATAAAAAGAATAATTAAACAACATTTCCAAGAGGAAGTTGAAAAGCTGGAATAGATGCAATATTGCATGAATGAGGTTTTGTATTGTCATATTTTGTGGGGTGAGTTGTGAATGAATGAGTGCTAAAAAAAATGGACCTTGATTCTAAGTGTAAGATGCCACAGAATTTATAACCGAAAAATCATGAATCCAGACCCAGCTTCTTTACCAGAGACTGCATGTGAAAATGCTTTACACTGCCAATGGATAAAGGCTACAGTATAAAAGTATGCTATCACATTGGTATTTTTTCACATCTGGCATACTGCAGGGTATATACTTAAGCTTTATTCAAAACTTTTAAATGTGCCTTCAAAAAATCTATTTTTTAAAATAAATGTAAATAATATCCGTTACTTCTAACAGGTACATTATATTCTTAAATATTTTTTTTTAAGTTTTACTAAAGTAATTGTATTGATATAAATAGAAATATTTCTTCAAGTATGTTCAGCTATTATAATCACTCAAGTAATGACACATAGATATTTTAAATAGAGACCAACAATGTTTATTAGTCCTAATATTACTCATTTTATTTCCCGCTGATACTGTATTATTTAACAATGTTGTCAGTCAGAATGTACATTTTGATTATTCTGCATTTAATTCATCCTATAGTTTTTTTAAGCAATAAATATTTTCGTGTGCAAACAACCCTTCATTTTACAAAAGACCTGTCAGGCTCTGCCTTTAAACATATAAAGTATTTTATATCTGACAAACCACAGCTGTAAATTATTTCCATGTGACACTTTTTTTAGAGAGTGGAGTTGACTTCTCCATATGTTAATGATATAAACTGTATATATTTTGAATGTGTTCCTTTGCACATGAAATACCAATGTATATTTACAAGCAATGCAATAATTATCTAATAATTAAAGAATTATAAAACGCTAAAATAAAAAGAAAACTAGTTAAAAGTGCATTATGACTTCCTTTTATATGTACTTTGCATGCCCTGCATATTACTGGAGTTAAACACACATTGCTGAAACCAAAGGAAGTGAGAATATGCTTTGTGTTAAATTTGCACCTACAAAAGCCTGCAGGAAATGCTGGTCTATCAGAAGGCCTCACAAAACCAAAAAGGCATTGTTTATTACAGGTACAAAAATGAATAATGAATATTATATTATTTAACAAAAACATAAAAAAAAAATATACAGTTGTGGTCAAAAGTTTAAATACACTTATAACAGACCTTTCTCTCTAAAGCTTTCTGTGTGTTTTACAATTGTTCTTTTTATAGCAGAGTAACATCATACTACAAAGATCTTTATAAATACAATACACACATTGGATTAAAAACACTTTCCACAGAAAATCAAAAATAAATATGAAACACACTTAACGTGTTAATGTCCCTCATTACTTTTCACATTACTCACTCACTTTTGGTAACTATGTTGGTAGTGGAGTTATTTTAGTATACTACATTTGATGCTGGACCCTGCACCATTTAATTTCATTTTAGATATGGTCTAATATTTTCAACCAGTCCATCTGTCTACCAGTCCGCCTAACTATGTTAAGAGTCATTGTAACATTTAAACATGCAACTGTGTCCACAATTCAGCCTTTAGCATTCTGGTTATTTTTAATTTGACCTTCTGCTTTCGTACTCGGCTTTATTTTAGTCTACGTCATTAACCACAAACCTTAATCAAGCTTAATGGTCTCCACTGTATTGAAGGGTCTATAATTTTGCAGTTTCAGTCACAGCAGTTCACCCTTGTTTATTTAAACATTTTGTTGAACTGATTAGTATTATATTTCACCTAATAAATACATTATTCAGTAATGTCAAACCATACTGCCCCATATCTAGCAACACAGGCCCACTTCACATATGGAATGAGGTTTTTATGCTAGAATGCAGTGTTTTTCTTACTTCAAACATGACACTGCTAATTTTGGTCTGATCCATCCACAAAACTTCTATACCGATAATCGTTCTGGCTTGTTTATGTGATATTTACTAATGTTCAAATGGGCAACAATGTTTTTTTGCAGAACAGTGTCTTTTTTACAATCTTGCCATACACAGCATAGTTGTTTGACCCAAAAACTTTAACATCAAGTGAGAAAGTCTTCAAGTCATATACTCGTCACATTGAGTTATATCAAATGTCACATGTTCTGCTCTTGTTGGTCCACCACTTTTGATAAGGGTTTTGATTAAATTATGGCATCCAATGTGAAATGGCACCTGTTATTTTACCACACTAAAAGGGTAATAAAGCAGTTGAGACTAAAACCTGCTGTATCACCATCGTACATTCGATGTGTATGTATTCTTTTGACCATACTGTGGGTGTAAACTTCATTAAATGTTTTTTTTTAAAGCATTAGCAGAAATGAGGTGTTAAATGCCAGTTGAATTTATTGGGCTAATGGAGAGAGCTGCTTGGGAAGAGTTTGGGGTGGAAGTGGAGGGGGAATATTGGGTCTCTTGCTCATGAGTTTTTTTGGGGCACCAGTCTCAGGTACAGGGGCATCAGGCACAGAAGACACTTGAGATTTAGCTGCAGACTTCATCTGTGTTTCAAGGACCGAGGTTAATACAGTACTCCTTGGTAGTGCCATAGGAGGAATTCCAGGCTGACTCACTGGGGAAGTTGATGGTTTTGGTTTTCCTTGGCTCACAACAGGGGGTTTAATAAATGACCTGTGCTGAACAAAGGACCTTCTTGCTATAAAATAGAAAGTTAAAAGGTTCTTAATGAGCAGATACTTTTAAACACACTTTTATTACAAAGACTGAAATGTATTATGTTAATTAATTGTAAAACGTACGTTTTAATAGGGTGTTGATCCTCATTGTAGGCTCAGGGGATTGGGGAGGTTGATCTGCGCTGTTCTCTTCAGAACTCTGTGCCTTTGGCTGAATTGCATCTTGAATAAACCCAGCCTGAGATCTGGGTTGAGGCTGAGGTTTGGATGGGTTCTGACCCATGGTTGTGCTGAAACTTTGGGTAGATGGATGACTGTGCAAAGTTGAACTGTTATTTTCCAGGACTGTCTCACTGAGATTTGTTAAACCAGTCCTAATAAAAGCTGCAGCTTCACCATTTGACGAAGTTGAACTACTTGGAATAAGAAAAAACATACATCTTGATATCATTAGATTTTTATTACATTTTATGTAAACCAGAGCATATGCTCCTAGTTATGTAAGTTTAACTGCATCTGCCAAGGACAAATTAATCCAAGCATTTTTTCTCCTAAAACATTTGCAACAGGATATGCTCATAAAATTAATGTAATAACTGCCTTGTGCGCAGTTGTTCACAGTTAAGTGACGATTCTTTAATTTTACTGCAACACCCAAATGAAAAATTTTATATTAACATAATATTTATAATTATATCATATAGAAATGTAATATATATAATGAGCTGTATATGTGTATACAGCAGTGATGCAAGAAACATCACTTTATGAGAGCCAATCAGCTCTTCCCAACTTAAAAGATGAGATATGCATTAATCACAACATGTCCCTGACCGCCAAACTGCCAACTATATCCCATATAGCTAACACATCCATATCAGGGAGAAAAAGAAAAATCTTTCTTATTTAATGCACGTTTTAGAATGAATAGGCACCAGACAAAAGGACAAAAAGATTTTCCAGGAACCATTATATTCAGCTACATTATATTTGTCAAAAGAGGTTCTGCACCAGCCAGGTTGTGCTTATGTGCATGTTGATGAGAGAAAAATGTGTAATAATGGCTTGGAAACAATGCTGCTTTGTAACTTTCAGACTGAACCCACTCATACCTTTGACATTTTTTCCATTCCCACTGACCACCCACAGCTCAATCTAGATGACTGCAGGTGTTAGGTTGCACATCACGTTTGGTAACTATGTTAGTAGTGGAGTTCTTTTATAGTATACTACATTTGATGCTGGACCCTGCACCATTGAATTTCATTTTAGATATGGTCTAATATTTTAAACCAGTCTGTCTGTCTACCAGTCCGCCTAACTATGTTAAGAGTTTTGTGACATTTATGCACATTCATGATGCATTTATAAAATAGCATTGCATTAAAATGTGTAGATCTAAGAAAAATATAAATACCTTTCATTTTTTGAAACTGAGGCAGTTAATGATGAAGGAAATTCCCTGTGCACTGGAGACCCATGAGTTTCAGATGGAACAGGAACTGGAGGGGGTGTTATCTCAAAGTTAGCATCTAAAGAAATTCAGTCCATAAGTTGAAGATGAGTACTCAGGCAGAACTGTTATCACAATAATAAATTTTTTAGCATTGGGTCTGTAGTACCTTCAGGAAACAAGATCTTGGAGTATTGTATGAGTGGCTCTATAATTGTTACAACCTGTACTGAAGAGGCAGAGGCCATGTCTAACAGAGAGATGTCCCTGCAGAGACAGAGAGGTGGCAGACAAAAAGAAAAAAAAATTATATTCATGCATTAGAATGAAATAGTCATGTGAGCACATGATAAAGTGAGATTCACTGTTTTTTATTTACCCCTCACACTGAGGCCACAGTAAGTTAGGTCCAAGCACTATGGCAATATTACTTGGAGTCATTCGGTTAACTGCCTGCTGTTCTGACAAACATGCTAGAAACTGGACAAGGTATCTGAGCCAACAAAGAAAAGGTTAAGCGTGTTAACTCAACAAATTAAACGATTGATTCAATAGAATATTCAATTAATTTTACCGAAGGTTGTTGTAATTTTCTGGTGGGAGTTTTTTTAAAACTGCTCGAAACTCTTTCAGTTTGTTATCTGTTTCTTTCTCTCTATACAGAAACATTTTCAGAGTTAGCATCCTCTTTATACAAGCCTATAATTCTTTAATTGCAGTTTAGGAATTTGTACTTACCCTGCTGCTTTGAACCAGTCATTGTACAATTCAAATGTCATTAGAGGTTCAGGCAGTTCTCTCAAGTAAGATTTAAGTGCTCCTGTTAACAAATTAAAACATGGATATTTTTATTTTTATTATGTTTATGGTTTATACCATTTCACAAATTTAGTAATGCTACGACACTCTCAAACATGAAACGGCCACTAAACCACTAAACAAGAACAAAGTGTACTGAAGCATTTACAATTTAGAGGAAATGGTACTAGAAGTTAGAAAAGTACACTCGTTTCAGATAAAATAAAAACAACCAGAACTTTTAATGAACCTTCGTGAAAATCTAATGATAAAGTAATTTATCTTATTTTTTTACCCCGTCAGTAAGCTATGTTACTGCCATGTAATATGCAACGTTATTACTGGTTTACTACCATAATGGATGTTAATTATGAACCTGAATTAATAATATATATGTATATATGGTTGTACATGTAGTTATCAGGTATGCTAATAGTGCAAAATTGATTTTCTTTTTAATAAAGTGAACAAGCGATGTTATGAACTGAGAATGCAATATAGCAGCATCAGGTGAAGGGTTTTATGTTTAGAAGCTCTCTGTAGAGGAAGGCAAGTAAAACGACTTGATGAAAGAAGACCAATCCAAGTGAGAAGTTTGGGAGGTTCACCTTTAACTGTTTTTTTTTTTTTTTTTTTTTTTTTTTTTGGGGGGGGGGGGGGGGTTAATTTCCTATTCATTTTTGTGTATTATTTACAGCATTATTTGAGTTTTCTTGTCTTTTGAATTATGATCATAATAAGGACAATAACAAATATATTGCAATTTCTAAAGTTTTAATTTTTCTTTTCTCTGAGCCTCTGTATGAGTAAACCGAAACTGTTTATTAATAGCTTTGGTATTGTTGAAGATGCTGCTGGTGGGACACTGTGTGAAAGTGTGCCGTGGTTGTGTGTAGGTATCTGACTTCACCAGCATGCTGTGCTTTTATTGCACAGAATGTAGTGTGGTGTGAGCTATTTGCTAATTTTATAGATTTTAGAAGATTTCACAGGAGCTGGACTTTTTATTTGTTTTGTTTTTTAATTCAATGGTCTTTAATAAACTTTGGTATTGTTGCCATCTACCATTGTAGCTGTTTATGCTTATTCATTTGAGGCTCCTGCGAGTATGGAAAGTTATCCAAGTTATTAAAGCTGTTGAAAGGTGTGGGGTGGTTTTGGTATTACTCACTGTTCTAAATAGGCTCTCCCCATCACCCTTGTTACACTTAAATGATTAAAATCAAAAACAAGGCATCAACAACAGACATAGATATTTAATTTGTTCAATTTGACTCCAAAAACTGGGAATAAGCAGTTAGAGTTTCTTCTCTGAGTCATAGTACCATTAAACTAAAAGAGCTCATGCGAACCATTTGAATGGCAAGAAACTTTTAGCCTC
The DNA here is from genome assembly GCA_019802505.1 of Corydoras sp. C115. NCBI lineage: Eukaryota > Metazoa > Chordata > Actinopteri > Siluriformes > Callichthyidae > Corydoras > Corydoras sp. C115. The sequence goes on from JAFMOC010000004.1 coordinate 543,540, forward strand.
TAAAGCTTCCATTCTTTTTAACTCATTGTAACAACCTGGTACAAGACATAAACATTATCATTATTATTACATTGTTATTGAGTATGGATGCTGTACCACTTATACTAACAGTGTTGTTTAACTATGCAAATCCAGAATGTTGACATCCACACTATTACTACTTATGACTGACAATAAGCATTAAGGGTATTAAAATATTACTTTTTATTTTATAACTAGTTTTTTATAACTAAGTTTTGATAGTTTTATAACTTTGTGTGTCTGCTCTGTGATGGTGATTATGCCTTTTGCAAAATGTGTGTATGTATATAGGCCTCACGAGCCTGGCTAGGCTAACTGACTTAGAATTAAAAAAATAAAAAAACATTTGAATGAACATAATATGCTTTAAATAGATCTTGAACAACTGCAAACAGAAAATATATAAAAGTCATTCTCAATCAGTAAACTATGGCCCATTGATGGTCTCTAAGTGCTCTCAGGTAGCTTGAGGAGGCATCCACCAATGATACAAGTCAAAATATATCTGTCTAGTTCAAGTAGCCAATATATATAGCACTTTTTACAATAGTACATTGTCGCAAAGCAGCTTTACAGTGTTGTAAGCTTGAACCCCCAAAGAGCAAGCCGAAACGACAGTGGCAAGAAAAAAACTCCCTGTTATCTTGTTTTTTTTGTAGTAAAAAATACCTGGCTCTAGTTAACGCTAATCAAATCCAACAATTTGCTTGTGCAATAAAAACAGATTCTAACCTGCTACAGCATGAGGGTCAGCAGTAAACTCTTCATGGTCCACCACTCCTGAGTCCAGACTGCACTTCAGCTTCTTTACTACTGACGCAGCAGCTGCCAGTCTGAACAAGCCCTGGTGAAGTCCATACCAGCAAAAGGAAAATATTAGCTAAATATAGCTGAAGTATTCTACATCTACATGATCTATAAGTCATAGATCAGTGGTTTCATTAAAATAAAATGTAAGCATATGAACGTGACTTGTGGCTAGATAAAATAAAATAGTAACTGTGCGTTACTAGTAAAGTATGTACTGAAATACTGAATGTGGTAAGCAGGTGCCTCACCTCTTCCCTGAGTCCTGTGCGCAACAGCATCTTAACACACTCTTGAATTGGCAGAGCAATGTCCTGACCACAGCTCTGTAGGTGTACATACAACGACTCTCCATACACTTTCCGTGATAAGGGATTGAACTGGGGCTCTGTGTTTAAAGATATTTGCACATGCTCACAATGAAGTAGGCCTCAGTGCAGAAAACACTTTACTATATATAAATAAATCATTGCTTAGCTTAACTACAATAATTATACTGAACCTTCAACCTCCTAAAAACAAAACAGCTAATTTCACTTTGTAACTTTATAATTATACATTTTTATAAACTAATGAAAATGTTTTTTTTAGTTATACTGTTCTTTTTAGATTTTTTAAATTTCACCTAGAACAAATGTTAAATAGTAATATTATGAGTCTATATAAGCATTTATATATATATTTGGTTGTATATTTGTTGTGAAACTACATAATCCTCAAACTAGTGACTAGTATCAGAAGCTGTCAGTAAAATAATAGAAGAGTAAACTGTCATTCATCTCCTGTAATGGGTTCCTGAATTACAATTGAAGTTTCTTTATAATAACATTTGCTTAAAATTCTTAAAGTTAAAAGAAAGTAGATAAATGGGATCTATTTTGCCATCTGTACTTACACACAGAGGAATTTGTCCTTCACATTTAACCCATATGTGCAGTGAACACATATACACATATGTGCACACACATATACACATACTGTGTGAAGGAGGCACATGTGCCTGGAGCGGTGGGCAGCCCTGTACGTGGCACCCGGGGAGCAATTGGGGTTAGGTGTCTTATCCAAGGGACCAGGAATTGACCAGGAATCCAACCAGGGACCCTCAGTCCAAGGCTGGTTCCTTAACCACAAGCCTACGACTGGCCCCAGCAACTTAGCAACTGATAACATTAGGTACACGAACAAGCAAAGGCAAATATGTATTAACACAGACTCAGATGCTCGTGCAATGAGCAGCAATGTCCCCTCACAGTAAGAAGGTTTTGGGTTTGAGTCTGATTAGCAAAAATGTTGAAGTTTGTACTTCTTGTGTCTTTGTGTTTTCTTAATAAGATCTGGTTTCTTCCCACAACTCATAGACATGTTAAGTCAGGTGAACTGGAGATTGTAAATTACCTTTAGGTATATGTGGCATGAATGTGTGATTATGCAGAGTTTATGAATAAGAGGCAAACTCAGAAAATCAGTTGAAGTAAGTTCCTGCTCCTTGTCTGTGTGATTGTTATTTCCTTGTGTAAAGAGTGGGCAGTGAAGGCCAAAGAAAACACGAACAAGCAGCTGAGTGTTAGAGAGCTGCTGTGATGTTCTGTTACTGTGTCTGTTTGCCCAGTTTAAAAGAAAAAGAACATTTAATTTATTATTTGTGGCAAATACAGCCAGTTTATAGAGTTCATCCACTGCTTGTCCTCAGTGTTTACTCTGTCAGATCTATTACAGTATGAATGTGGCTTTGTGTGTGCCCTGTCATAGGCATCCAGTCCAATTATTCCATGTATTTTGCTAAACGACTGATGGGATAGGCTCGAAAAGCATCTGAGAACCTATTTAGCAAACAGCTTACGTAATAAATGAATAAATAAATTAGTACACATCTGTTAGTTACAAAAATTAGTATACAAAAAGACAATGTCTTTAAAAATATGTTAATACATTTTTTTAAGGTTATAGTCATTTGTTTTATTCTATGAATCTCTTTTACAACCCAAAGATCTGTACTATAATTAGGCTCTTAATTTCTTTTCTTCTATTTCTTGTATTGTATGCACTGTGTATACTGGTTAGTGTTGTGGAGAAATGTGATCTGTTCTTATTAGTGCAAATTTTTCCTAGAGGGTAAAAAGTATGAGAGTTTTTATTCATCTCACCAGTCTGGCTTTGATTTTCCTTAAGCTCAGTGATATTTTTGTCCAAGAAATCAAAGGAGCTTTTGTGATATTCAGCTTGCAGTTCTAGGAGCTAAAATAGATTCACAGTGAGAATCATTATGGAAATCCTTAAAACACTCATGTTAATATTCATGAGGAACATACACGTATAAAATATTTGGCATAGTCATCTTCTTTGGTGGCAAAATGATAGAGGTCAGCTGAATATGTATCCTATGAAAAAAACAAACCCTGTTGTCAGCAAATATTTTATAGGTTTATAAATAGATTACAGTTTGTGATGAATTCATAGATGTTTTTAAACCTTGATTGCCTCCAATTTTCTCCAGGCATCTTCCACTTCCTCTCTTAATCCATCCTGCTTGGCCTGAGGACCTGTACTACCTTGAGATCTGGATATTAAATTACAAGAAGCCATAAAGTTATTTATATAGTGAATGACATTCACTAAAAATTTTCACTAAAAGTTAATAATAAAGCTTATACCTGGTCCTTGCATTGTGCCAGTCTGTTGTAAGTTTAGCAAACTGCTTCTTGTTTTTTAGGATCTCTGGAAGGTCCTCCTGATAAATCATAGAAGAGCTGTATCCAAAGGCTTGAGCTAATGTGGGTAAATAATAATGCACACTATGCAAGAATACTACATAAGCTTACCTCACTCAGTTTATTTAAAGGCTCCAGAACATCCTTTTCAAGTTTCATTTCAAAGTTTGCTAAAGCTTGTGCCAAAAGATTTTGCATGAAGCAGCACATTTCTAAAACTTTCCTGCAGAGCAAATAAAACACTGGTTGTGATGAAATATATGTATTCTCTTTAGTTTTATCATCACATGCAGCTTAATATTTCTACTAGTTTTGTCCACTATATGTTTTCATAATTGTAGAGCATAAATGTGTGACTATCCACAAAACTCTGACCTTATGGAAGATTCACCATCAAAATCTTTGAAGCTCTCTGCCATGCTGACAGAGAGCATCATGAGTGGGAGCTTTTTCTGTAAGAATAGAATAAAGAAGGGTTGCAATGTTAAATCCAAGGAAATCATTTAATTCCTAAGACCCATAATGATTTTGAAATGTTTTAAAGAAAATTGATTAATTTGTATTTAATTTATGAAACAAATTCAACAAATTCCCAAGTTAACATAAGTGTGTTGGCTTGAGATCATGTAATTTATTATGCTTCAGTGTGTCTTTGCTATCATAGTGACAGGAAACTTTTGACTTAATGCAACGGGCATGAACAAATTTACTTCATTATTTATGGGTGTTTTTTGGGTGCAATATGCAATAAACCCATCAGCATCCAATGCCATTCCCTTTAAAAGCCAGGTGCGGTCTGATTTTGGGGATTGATATTTCAGCGGTGCAGATACCTGGACTCAATGTGCTGATTCACCAGGTATTCCATTTTAATGCGCATCGAGAATAACATACATACAACATAGTGTAGACAATACATTCTCTGTGCAAATTCAGTGATATTTAATAGTATTCAGTGGCATTGAAAACACAATTGTTGACAATTCACTGACAAGATAGCATAAACATCTGACTGTTGATATCTGTCTAGGTTGTTTTCAGTTAGTGGTGCACCTGTGTTTTCCTTTGAAAAGATAGCAATATGCAAGAAATGTACTTAAACACATCTCATTTTGGGACCATTCACAAGCACTGTAGCTATTTAAACAATGCAGGTGGTGCCTTGTGGAGGATGTAGGATCGGGACCCATGTAATTTAATGAACACTTATAAGTAAGAGAAGTAATAAAGAGGGAGAATCACCATTCTTTTCTCTGATTCCAGCCCCTGCTGACTTTGTAAGCAGCCAGACAGTTTCTTATGGATGAGCTGAGCTGCTTTTCGGGTCGGCTCCACACGCTGCTCCACCTTTACAAATCCACATGTGCATTAAGCAACTGAGCTTTAGAAATAAAGTTTAGGGCATTGACGAAGTACTATACATCTAATATGCCAGAAGTATAGAATGACTTACCAAAACCAGATCTTCTGAAAGTAAATCAGTTGCATCCTGACCCCTAAAATAATATTGCTCATTGTATAAATACAGATTAAAATGTTCATATATTTCATTCATTCAGAATTTGAAGCCATTGCTATCAGGCACAAGATACAGATCATATGCACAGGCGAATTCTGCAGAGAAACAATTACAATGGAATGGGTTGTACAGTAGAAATGATGCAATGTGATGTGTAATAGGATGCGGCCTTTCCATAAGTCAGTTCCTCAAAACTAGAGCTGCTATTGTGAGCTTTAGGCATTAGTGCACAGAGAAAAAACATTTTTAAAAGCTGAAGTGCTAAGTATGCAAACCTAATCTGACCTGGTTTGGAGAACTCACTGCTATATTTTTAAGGAATACCTGCCCTCTAATCACATTGTGTGTCCAAACGGCATCATGATCATAAATATAACATCACAATAAAGAGTGACAGATACACTTGACTAATTTGCTGAAAAAGGATTCTTACAATTTTGAAACTAAATCATCAACATGTTTCTTTTAACAATGAATGAATGAACATCTGGAAAAATAACTATATTTATTATATATATTATATATATGAGATTATATATTATATTATTATATATTATATATATGAGATTAATTAAATTAATTAAGCTCATCATTACCATGGAAATAGATTATGAAATATCAAAAAAAGATCTAAAATAATTATGGTTTGACTTCACCAGTCTAATATGGCATTTTAGTGTTAGATTTGTAATTTAAATGTGGTTCTAGTCTAATCCAACTCAGATATGCAATACACTACCATTAGTATAAGTGATAATTAAATACTATTCAATAATTTAAAAATGACCTGCATGATGTGTGACTAATGGTGAACATTTTGTAAGAAAGCAAGCTTACCGAACATGAACACACATTCTAAAATTGGCATATTGTGGTTAAAAAGTAGGCCAACTAAAAAAGTAGTCGAGGCTGCAGCCTATAACAGAATATTTTTTAAGTTAAGAACAGTTTTGAAACTGTTCACGTGAAATATTTATGTGCGTTAATGGAAAACATGCACTAAAATGTACAGGGCAGTAGTTTACTCACCATTTAGGTAATCCTCACATTATGTATTTTTTATCCATTTGTTTACTTCTTACTAATTTTAAGATGGATTACCTGCTGCTGAGGCCTTTAGAAGCTAAAATATTTAGTGTTTGGCTGTTTTTCATATCTGCAATTGGACTAATCCAGAAAATTTTACTGTGCAAGGAGAAACACGTTCTGTGGTCAGATGAATCCATGTTTGAGCTTGTTTTAGTTAGCAGCTTTTTTTTTTTTGCAAAAGCAATCATTTATTATGATATAGTGACAAGTATGTTACACTGCATGAATCTCTTGTGGCAATGAACCTTTGATGCAAAATGATGTTAGTATTTTAGAAACCGACATACTGTCAAGAACACATTTTTAAGGATTGATTTTAGGGATATCTTAAACTGTCGGCTTTAATTAAAAAGTAACAGGCTTTAATTAAACCAGGCTTTAATTAAAAGTATATTTGCTGACAACTTAAGTTAGTTAAATTAAATTCATTAAATTAAATTAAATCAACAAATATACAAGAACTTATTGCTTATCTCATTATCTTCCATTTAATCCTCTACTACACTCACTCGCTCGATACACCCAGGAAAGAGCACTGATCCAAGTTCTTATTACTGCACTTTACAAAATATCCAAGTATTTACTGTGTTTGCAATTATTTACAATATTACATTGTATCTGTGGAACAAAAAGTGGTGGTGGGCTTGTTGTTTAGCTCTAAACCTGCAGTCCAGTAAAAAAAATGCAATCATCACATTTAGTAAGATGCAAACAGGCCACCATTGTTGTTGCAAGCTGCACAAGGTGCACAAGACTGCATTCTAGACTGAGCAGAAACTCCCTCAATGCATAATTCTGATCAACTTACTCTGGTTAGCCTATGCTTAGTAAACAGCCAATATATATATTATGCATATGTGTGTATATATATATATATATATATATATATATATATATATATATATATATATATATATATATATATATATATATATATATATGCAAACTGTAAAGACAAAAGGAAAATATTTGTTTTTTATTATTTATCTTTTTTAAAAATCACAGATGTGGTTTATTATTTCACACTGCAAGGTGACTTTTAACATCCCTTTTATTTAGAGCATATGTAAAATATGTAATAAGAATTTAAAATAAAAATATGAAGAAAATGATAAACTTTATATTTCATCATTTTTAAATCTTATACCTTATATTTAATAAAAATAAAACAGAATAAAATCTATCACAGCTTATGCTAGTAAAATTCAGGCATATACAATTTTAGCAAAACCTGTTTTATATATAGAAATAAAAAATATATTGTAATATAAACATGCTAGATAATACAAAAGAGACTATTATGGCGTCTACAAAATAGTAATAGATGAACAATAAGTAGAACATGAAAGTACTTACTTCCCTATGCTGCCCAAATTTTTAAAGAGGTTCAGCATGGTTGCACCTATCTGTAATCCTTTTTTTTATCCTTTTTTCTAATCCTTAATATAGAATCGGCACACTTTGTTTTGTTTTATAACTCTGACGTTTTTTTTCCAAATAAGAACAGCATAGTCCCTGACTTGAGATTTCTATTTGAAACTCACAACCAAACATAACATATGCACACGCCCTCAGGCCAGACAAAGAGGAAGTTAAACATGCATACAGGGAAGCAGGTCTATGCATCATGCTGTGAAACTCTTGCAGCCTTACTTAGCCACAGAAAAAAAAAACTATGATCACTAGACTAAACATTATTTAATATCTGTTATAAAATTGTCTCTATACAAGTAACAGTTGATCAATTAATTTGAAATAAGATTTTAGATCATGGTAGAAACAGTAATCTATTATAAATTACTTTAATAATAATGACTGATGCACAGGTAATATTTACTCTAAGGTGAAAAATAAAGAATGTTTTTAAGTTAATAAAAAACGCAATGAGAGGTCATCATGAGCTCTTCATTTTAAATCAAAACTATAGAGCAGAAGGTGCATTATGACTGTTCTTATTAATGCATTATAACACATTTTGAAATCATAACAAAGTAGACATAAAGTATACTAAGGTATGGGAGTTGTAGGAATAAAATAAAAAAATTGGCAGACTGATCCAATATCAGACCCAAGCTGTGACCGAAAGGGAAAACATGTTGGGCCATGTAGCCAACGTATTTAACGTAATTAAATATTGGATATAATTTTAGTTTTTCAAATGCGAAACTACAACAGTTGTAAAAAAAATTTATTTAAAAAAGTTGTTTACTGCTGGCATTCAGCAAAAAAAAAAAGTTAAATGTGTCAAACACTTTCCTTCCTATTTAAAAAAAACTGACATTGGATCAAACATGATGACATGTAGATGACACAGCATTAAAGCTTTTCCCCTTCTCACAGAGTGTAAAACATTGATTCTTTGTCTTCCAGTCCTCCATTTTTATGGATATTTATTTTCTTTACAATCCTGTATTTTATTATAAAATACCATGAAAACTCCAATAATTGAAAGCAATCTGTAATAAGTTACATGGAATTTATTGATTTAAGTTTCTATTTACCCAGTAGGTGATTAAAACAAGTTTTAATCGGTTTAGCTAGTTTTTAGACTTTATTTGCAATGTTGCTTATTAAACGTTACCTTGAAAAAGACTAGAATATATATTTGGGATATTTCACAAACATTGAGCATGACAACAATTTTAAATGTCCTGATAAAGAAGCTAAATCATTGGTGTACTTAGTGACGGATATCAAATAGGTCAGCCAAGGAAAATAGCTGTTGACAAACTATGGAGGAGGGGGAAAATACCTAAAAACATTATTTATAATATAAAACTTGTATATTCAAATCAGTCATGGACTACATACATCATATACTACTGTATATATATAATCTAAATATAATCATTTCTCATTACGAAAATATGCATACTATTAATTATTTAGTAATATTAAGGGGACATTATCAGCTACTGAATGTATTTAGTGTATTAAGCCTGACCCTACGGTCCTCTTTATACTGTGTATTAGTACCAGATACAGTGCAATATGTTAATCCAAAAACCTCAAAAACTAGGGTTTTACTAATGTTTTTATTAATATACAACAAATCAAATGATACAGTTTAATTATCTTTCAATAACTTTACAAAATGCTTATTTCAGTCATGGAGCACCTTTGTAAATCCTTTGTAAATATATTTCTGTAAGAGCCGAGCATTTCAGTATTTGCATCAATGTACTATTGCTTCTCTTATTGTTTACAAGGCAGTTCAAGTTCCATGAACATGCAGAAGCGCACATAATATACATGAGGTATGTCTGAGCTGATTATGAAGAGGCAAACAATAAATGCAACTTACAAAGAAACACAAGTACAACAGAAAATTAAGTTCTAAATATAAAGGTTGTTCTCATACTTAAAAAGCTCTGCAAAACATTAGTGCCATAGTAACATTGCTAATATTCTGATCAACAGGAATGAAATCAGTCACACTGTGTGTGTGTGAGAATGGCATTGGATCTAAATTTTATATGGTCAGCATGCAAATAAGGAAATTATCCCTTTGGTCATAAATGACAGGAAACCAATACTGTTAGTTCAAGAATTTAAAAATGGTTACATTTATAAAGCCAGCACTAGATAAGGAGATGGTTGACATGTTTGCTAGTGTTTCTTCTTTCACTACATTACCCTACTTACTAGAAAAAATCCAAGAAGCATCACATCAACCCAATTCCAGCCTAAACTTTTAAAACACCCAATTTAAGCATAAACATGTAGAATTTGAGCATGTCCTGATGAATGTCAGCAAACGACCCCACACTTTGATGAAATATCCAAATCACTGTCCCTGCTAGTAAAGGAAAAGAGGACAGTGCGTGGACACCCCTGAGCTGTTGTTATAATTGATTTGGTCACTCCCTCCCTCCCCCCACTGCCCAAAAGCCCAGTCTTCAGGGTTGGGGCATGGCTAACGTTTGGACTTGGCTTCCTGTGCTTCTTTTTCTAAAACACAAAACATAAGACATACATTATACAGATGTTTTAATAAACGAGTATATAGAATAATAAACAAGACAATTCACAAAAGATGATTATTTTACAGTAAATAATGTCTAAATTATCAAATGAAGCTGCTTGTGCACAGATTGTTGCTCTATTCAAGAGCCACAGTTGAGATTCATGTTTCATAATAGATTGATTTTTCATTATGAGCCCATGTTAAATTCAATTTTATAACAATTATTCCCAGGGGGAACTTCATTAAAAAGGGGGGGGGGGCAATTCAGTGACATTATTTGGATTCACCAATTAAGAGGAACCAGCAGCCACACGGTCTTGAACCACAATGCAATAGTGAATCTTTCAGTTTCAGTGTGACGCAATTTTGTACAGTGGAGAGGGGGAAAAAAAATTATTGTGATATGGCTTTTCATTGAGCTGTGTCCTTGTTTTGGTGACAACACAATGTGTCAGACTGACTGCAGATTCTTGGTTACAACTGGTCACTGTTTACATATTTAATTAATTTTAATCCAATAAATACAGTTTTTAGGATCAATAAAAGCAGAAATGATGGTGTTGGAGTGAACAAACACAGTAAGTGCATCCGATATCAATTTTTCAGGTAAAATTATTTCTGTCTATAAGGTGCTGCAGAGTTTGGGATCATGAGGATTAACCACTTTTCAGTAATATTGAGGCTGTCATTACAAGTAGAAAATCAATAGGGGAAAAACTAAAATATTGTAAAATCACTGGCACCTCCACATTCACAAAGATGAATGCACGAAAGTAAAACAGCTAGCTGAGATGGCAAACAAAACCTGTGAATGTAAAATACTTAATATCTTGTCTATTAAAACAACATATCTTATGCTCAAAGCTAGATACACTTAAGAAAGCAAAAGAGTAAATTTGTCATTACAGATCTACTTGCTACATTTGTATTCCATGAAAATATTAATACCAGTTACATCCATTCAATAAACATAAATAAATAACATGTAATGATTTCAACAAGTACAAAAAGAAATCCGATATATTTCTATCTGAACTTAAGAAAAGAGATGGACTAACAAGCATGAGTTTGGTTTCCAGTCTGACTTAAAGGTTAGTTGAAAGGATGTGCTGGAATAAGTGCAAAATCTGACTTGAAAAATTAAATGTGTTTGTCCCTTGGCTGAGATCTTAAACTTTGACAGTTGTTAAAATGCTTTCATCATTTTCAACATCTAAGAAATATGACCGTGTGAAAGTGCATCATGCTCCCTGTAATATAAAGTGGGCTATTTACACACTTGCTTGTTTGACAGTTTGTGTGCATTTTCACTTGTTACAAATACAGTTCTGTTTGCAGGATTAATGATGCTGAAGTTTAAACACAAACCCAACTAAAACACACTTTTAAAAATGTGGAATTTGTTAATTTACAGTGGAAGCCTTGATGTTTTTGTTAAGTGAAATTTAAAGAACTGATAAAAGTAAATAAGGTTGAGTAACAAAGTTATCAGTAACTAATTGTTTAACTGGATAAATATTTTGTATGCACTGATTCTATATTAGTTAAGTATATTCAAAGCACTGCCATAACCTGTTATTTAAGACTAAATTATTAGATGGCTATGCAAAAGCAATTCTCAGCTTCTTTTTGCATTATGTTCTGCCTTCAGTACGATCTACCACATTCCACTGCCTGCAAAAACTAAATGGAATGCTTTCAGCATGTAAAATAAACCAGGTATCCAGGTAAACAGCTGCTGAAGGTCATCAGACCATATTTGTTAGGAAGATGCCAAAAGACTTTTCCACTTAAAAAAATCACTTCCATTATGACAGGATAATGAGACACCTCTTTGCCTACAAAGTAGTGAGCAACTTTGCAGAGTGACATCCAAAAAAATAGACATATTAATAGCAATTCAGTTTAAAATATTCGTTATTTTTTTATGCTGCACAAAAATTGATGGTCAGCATCAGTTAGTTCTCATTCAGTTGATCCTCACCAAAAATCCCCAATCAGCTTTTCTAGTTAAAAACATATTATAAAAAGATCCTGTTTCTTACATGTGTGAAAGAGGAACTTTAAAATCTGTACAGAGTTCATTTGGGGTAATATGTATTTGGTTAACAAAAACCCACCTTTCCTAAGTTCTTCCCTCTTCTTCGCAGCGTCTTCTCTTTGCTTTTTAACAATAGCCAGTCTTGCAAGGTCTGCTCGAGCCTGATCCGTCTTACCCTCCAGATGCAGCTTCATGTAGCGCTCCTTGGCCTTTTGCTTCTCTATCTCTTCCCTGTAATCAGCACACAGCCCACTCATAACTCACTGGTATATAATTATTCTTAGTTAAGATGGTTCAGCTGTAGTTTGGGAATACCTTTCTCTACGCGAGAGCTCTTTGGGTTCTTCAACATCAACTTCTGCAGCCTTTTTGCTTTTCTGAGCTACACGGTTGGGATTCTCAATTTCAATCAGCCCTTGGACTCCATTCCTCTTTTGACTCTATTAGCAGATGAAAGTAAACCTATAAAGTCTTTCATTATGTTGAACATTACACCACCTTTGAGGTGCACATTTGCCATCCTTGTGTGTTGAACTTACTGCTTCGTCTTCACTGCTGCTCTCCTCAGATTCTGATGAACTCTCACGTTCTACTCCACCATTTTCCTCCTTTTAACACAAATATGCATCTCAGACATTGCATAATGTGTTCAACTGGGAATGCTTGTTAGATTTAAAATGGCTAGATGCTGAATAAGTGGCATGTTTACCAACTCCCTCTGTGCTCGCATTTGTCGCTCAATCTCCTCCGGATTGCTAAATTGCTTGCCACGGCCTTTGTGACCCTTTTTCCCTAAAATTTACAGTTAAATGACAATGGGTTATTAAATATTAGATTAATACAACCTGACCAACTTCCACACGCAACTATTCACAGGAAGCTATGAACAATGTTTACCAAAAAAACCAAAGCAGTTGTGGTTTGAACTTTTTACTGTTAAGTTTGATTTAGTTGGTCAGCGGAGTATGAGCATGCTACTGTAGTATGTAGCTGTAGCATACTTCTGTAGGATATATGAGTATCCTACAGAATGAGTTCCAAATTAGGTTCAAAAAGGTTTGACCATACCATACCAAAGTTGAACCATAATAATTACCTTAGAATCTAATTTAATATTTTGAACTAAGTACTTTATCAATACAGTAAGTGCTGGGAATAACTAGAAATAAAATCGAACCACTTACATATACCTCCAATATGACGTTTGATTTTAGTGGACACATGGAGCAAGAAGTTTCTATATTAATTTTGTCTGATAAAATCCCTAGGTTCACAATGATGATCTAAGACAGGATTTAATTCACTGAAGGAATTGCAAAATAATACAACATGCTGGTACCAGAAAAGACACACTCTCCCATTACCGCAGATGTATAGGACCGAGCATTTTCAATTCAAACATTGTATGAAGCAATGTAAAGCACACCACAACTGGACTCTGGAGCACTGCAAATGTTTTGTGGAGTAATGAAATCCTCCTCCATCTGACAGTCTTCAGCAAATTGAATTTTGGTGGAGAAGGGACAATGCTATGGAGTTGTTTGTCAACAGGCTTAGGTTCCATATTCCAAGAGAGGAAATCTGAATATTTAAGAAACCAAGACGATTAAGGTGATTGTATATTTTCAAGATTATAGGAACGATTTAGGGAATGTTGTTTTCTGTTTTAGTAGACTGTGGTTCAGAGCACAAAGCATGTTCAATACATAATTGGGTGTAAATAACTTGATTGGCCTTCAGAGCAGTGACTTCCAGTGAAACCACAAAGCAGTTGATTACTTCAGTATGAACATGTCTTACGTATTAACGCCTCAAATTCCATTTGTGTGTGTGTGTGTGTGTGTGTGTGTGTGTGTGTGTGTGTGTGTGTATGGTGTTTTCACAAAGCACCAATCAAATGTAATGAATGCTGCTACTGCATGCAACGCTGTTTAAATTCACATTAACAACCAGATTGTCTAAGTGTTTAAGCTACAGAAGTTCCTACATTTGTTTTAGTAAATGATCCCATGAACAAATTTAAAGAACATGAGACTTGTTTTGTGACGTCAAGCTTTCAAACATTCAGAAGCGTGCCACAGTGAATATGCGACAAAAAAAAACCAAAATATAGACTATATATATAAATAAAACTCGCAGATTGCCTTAAGATTAAATATTAAAGGCGGACAAATCATTGAACTTTGCTGATGAGCTGCGCGGCGGGATGTGGGGACGGCCTCACGTGCTTCCAGGTTCAGAGAAATAACGACTACGAACGAGATGAACACAGATATCGTATAACACAAAATACAACCAGATACTAAACAAACAAACAAATCCGTTTTTATCGCTGAACCTCATAACTCTCGACTCTTATTTACTCTGAAAATGAATCTGTTGCGAGTTGATGACACATTTCACTCTGAAGCAGCTAATGGTTTAGCTTCACAGACACACGTGTCCTCTTACCTCCTCTCGGCATTGTTATAATGACCAAAACCGTCTAAAGCCTGAAAAAAACAAACGCTGCGGATTCTCCGAGAGAAACGGCACACGTTAACTGAATTTAAAACAGAGGCACGGATCTTGTTTTCTTTGTTAGCCTCCTCCTCGTTGCTTTAACCCGAAAGTGAGGAACTACTTCTTCGTCTTCCTTGAAAAAGAATCCGCATAAACCTGCCACCTGCTGACGCGGAGTGATATGGTGACTTTCACACAAAGTCGAAAACATGTGGATACCTCTCCATCCATCCATCATGTTCCGCTTTATCCTCTAGTAGGGTCGCGAGGGGGTTCCCCATGCCCTGGGCAGATGATGCGCCCCATGCGCTCCCCAGGACAGGGAGCCAATCTATCGCTGGGCACACACTCACTCACACAGACACAGACACACACACACACACACACACACACACACACACTCTATATGGGACAATTTGGAGAATTCAATTGACCTTGATCCATGTTTTTGGACTGTGGGAGGAAACCGGAGAACCCGGAGGAAACCCACGCAGACACGGGGAGAACATGGAAAATCCACCCAGATGGGGATTCTAACCGGGAATCCCTAGTGCTGAGAGGCGAACGTGCTAACCACTAAGCCACCGTGCTGCCGGATACCTCTCCAAATTCATTCATTCATTAATACATTTATGTATTTATTCATTATCTTCCACTTAATCCTTTACCAGGGTCCTCTACAAGGGCTTCCCCATGCCCATCCAGGGGAGAACATTTAGGGTGATGGGCAGCTACTCCAAGGACAGGACTCCAATCTATCGCTGATCACACTCACACACACACACACACACACACACACACACACACACACACACACACACACACACACACACACACACGCACTAGATGGGGCAATTTAAACCATTCAATTTACCTTGAATCCATGTTTTTCGACCGTGGGAGGAAACTGGAAAACCTGGAGGAAACCCATACAGACACTGGGAAAACATGGAAACTCAAATTCCTTAACTTTATTATTGTTTGCAGAGATAACTGAAGAAAAGGTTACGAATGGACTTTAAAAAATTAATGCTATAACAAATGTACATGCTTATAATTGGCACTTGGTATTTTTATTAATAAATCAATTAAATTAAAATACATATTAAAAGCTTATTTTAAACTTTTTATTAAAATTTATTTATTTATTTAAAATTTTTTGTGGTAGTGCTGGTAACAAACATAGATAAGTAGTGGTAATATGTAATAGATAAGTAATGGTAACACAAACTTGATATCAACTTTAATAAAATATAATCAGTTGTGAGGTATAAAGTTTAATTACACATGTAAACATGATGATTAATTACAAACATTTAATAAAATAATGTTTTTGTTTTTTTTTTATTTCAAAAGTAATTAGAACAAGACTATATACTCAGGTGCACAGATAAGAAAATAAAATAAATAAAGAGATGTTATAGATAACAACATAGTATATGTATGTTTTATAATTAGATTGTTAAAAAAACTGATCGGATAATCATGATTGATAATGCTACATTGTTGCTGTTTTTTCCTTAATACTGACTTGTGTTGTTCTCCCATTTGAGTCTCTTGGCTAAAAGCGTCTGCTAAATAAATAAATGTAAATGTAATTGTAAATGTACATTTAGGAGCAACACATACTAGCAAGTGCTTGGTGGTTGTATTGTGTTTGTGGAGGGAAAAAAGAATAGAATATTTGATTGTGGGCACCATGCAGGCTAAAACCAACACTTGAAATGGTTATTACATGTTTATGCTTTGCTGTATATTTACTTGTCTTGATCGTCATCATTCACAGCATGGTCAGACTCATGATTTTGATGGTTAGTGCTAGCCTCAATATCAGAGACTTTAATGGAGGCAGTTTTCTTATGTTTCTGACCCTTAAGGCAGCAGTATGATGCAATTGCCAGGAAAACTCCAGCTGCAATTAACTCCCCACCAGCCATATAAAAGATCAGTTCGTAATTTCTGTAAGCATCCACCAAACGGCCTGTGAAAAGTGCACAACACAAAAATTACATAACTAATTACTTTCATGGTTAGTGAAAATGATAAAGTGAAGTATAACCTAACTTGACATACCAGCAGAGGGAGGTCCAATGAGCACAGCTGCTGCCTCTATAAGGAGCACTAGACCAAGTGCACTGGAAAAACTGCTAGTTCCCACAATGCCCATCAGCACTTCAAACTGCAAGGCACCAACCATGCCATACGATAGCCCAAAGAACACACAGAATATGACAAGTCCTTTGTAGTCTGTATTTCTGGCTGAGCAAACATCTGTAAGGCCATTAAAAAGCAAAGCCAAGCTAAAGAAGTAGGGGATCTTTGGTCGAATCCACTTCAGACCTGCCATCATGCCACATGTGGGTCTCGCAAAAATGTCTATGAATCCGATAATTGAGAGTAGAAAAGCAGCTTCCTGGTCTGGAACTCCTTGATCTTTTGCATAGTTGACCAAAAGAATTGTTGGGACAAACAAACCAAGAACAACTATAAATTTCGCAATTATGTAAATAACAAGTCCCTTATCATAAAGTACACTAAAGTCAAGCAGCTTCTTTTTCTTGCAGATTTTCTTAGGGTGTTGTTCCTGGATGTTGTTTTCCTGTTCAGCTGTCTGCGGAAGCATCTCTTTTAACTCTTGAGCATCCAATTCAGCCCTGTCTGCAGTCTTTTGAACTCTGATCTGTAATGGCCTCATCACAGCTCCACAAGTGCAGCAGTTAAGCAGGAGTCCCCCCATGATAAGAAAGCCACCCCTCCAGCCAAAATGATCCAGGAGTATTTGTCCCAGTGGAGAAAGAGCTGACAGAAAAACTGGACTTCCTGCAGCTGCCAGTCCATTGGCGAGTGGTCTACGTTTATTAAAATAGCACCCAAGCATTATCAATGATGGTTGAAAATTCAGAGCTAGCCCAAGGCCTGTAGGTAAAAAAAAACAACAGATATTAATTTAGCCTGGATGGGCTCTTTATCATGTCTCTAATTAAAGAAATTTAACATTTTGTACAGTATTCGTACTCGACTGCCCCAACTCTGTGAGGCAGTTGTAAGCTTGTGGTTAAGGAATCAGCCGTGCGACCTGAAAGTCCACAGTTCGATGGCTGGAGTGCCCTTGGGCAAGGCACCTAAACTTTATTGCTCCCTGGGCGACATGTAAAGGGTGCCCACCATACCAGGCATGTGTGCTCACTTCACTCAGTGTCTGTATATGAGTGTTTCTCTGCAAGGTTGGGTTAAATGTGGAGGACAAGTTCATCTGTGTGCAAGCACAGCAGGCAAAATAAATCACTTTATCACTTTAAAACATTGTATATGTTTTTTGTATTTTTTTAGTTGAAATAAAATGTTTGCACTTTTTCTGAAATAGAGTCATGGTATGTTCTATTTTAGAGGCTGTAGTTATTTTTATTTAAAGAAGGAAATTACTAGTCATTGTGAAAATACACATCATATAAAGACTAATGTGACTAATGTACCAAAGATGGTGGTGAGCATTACCTGTAATGACTCCTGCAGTGAGATAAAGTTGGATGATATTGGTAGTAAACGAGGCCCCTATCATTCCAGCTGAGGCTAATAATCCCCCAGTTAGCATTACTGGGCGACAGCCAAACTTGTTCACCATAATACTGGAGACGGGACCTGTTATGTATATAGTCATGTACAAAATTAAGTCCGCTCAAAGAAACTGTTTCGACTCTTTGAGATGTAATGCATTTACATATCATTTTATATTTCAAAAATGTTGCTTGGCGGCACGCTGGCTTAGTGGTTATCACGTTCGCCTCTCAGCGCTAGGGATTCCCGGTTCGAATCCCCATCTGGGTGGAGTTTCCATGTTCTCCCCGTGTCTGCGTGGGTTTCCTCTGGGTTCTCCGGTTTCTCCCACAGTCCAAAAACATGGATTAAGTCAATTGAGTTCTCCAAATTCCCCCATATAGAGTGTGCGTGTCTGTGTGAGTGAGTGAGTGTGTACCCAGCGATAGATTGGCGCCCTGTCCTGGGTGTATCTGCCCAGCGCCCGAAACGTTCTCCCCTGGATGGGCATGGGGAACCCTCCCGCAACCCTAATATAGGATAAAGCGGAAGATAATGAATGAATGAACAATGTTGCTTTACTTGACTAATAAACCTTAACATTTTGTCATAATCATACTTGTGAAATACTTATTGCCTGAGTTTAACAAGTAACTACACACTTTACATATGTACTCCGTCAGAAAAAAGTACATTATTCCTATAGTGTTATTCTCAAGGGACTTGTTTTTCTGCATATGTGTCTATTTACTGGCCTGCAAAACATAGTCTAATAATGAACCCTAATGTAAAAAAGTGTAAATGACACCTTACAGGACAGAGATTTGCCTATATTGTTCCCTAATTTCTGACAGTGTAATAAACATTTAATTACAGGATCTGACCACAGTTCTTACCATTATTGATGTTCAAATGCATCTACCATTAGAAAATATCAAAAGTATAATCTAATGATGCTAAATGTCACCTTGAGGTTTAACCTAAATGCCAATTAGAGTCTATGAACTTTATGTACTATGATATATATATATATATATATATATATTTTAAGTACTCGCTTTATTATTTCAATTAAACTATATTTGTCATTAAAAAATAAGTATACCACAAGTAAACCACAGATCAGATTACATGAATCAATGCAAACATGAATTTATTTTTAGGTATGGAATATTTATTCATTTTGGTATCTGCAATCCCCAATGTTTCTGTTTCTTACCTGAGCCATAAAGCATAGCTAGCATAATAGAAGATATCCAAGCAGTGTCACTGTAACCACAGCCAAAGTCTTGCATCAGTGCTTTAAAGTACACACTAATCGCTTTGGGAAATGCATAGGAAAAGCCAGTAATTACAAAGCCACCAAGAAGTACAATCCAACCCCATCCTCCATCTGGTGGATCCATGCTCTCCCTGTACTACACCAGAAACCACTGATCTTTAGCTTGCAGTACTTCCTGCAGAATAAATAGAAATCATGAAATTCCATGGGCATCAAACCTTTGTATTTAAAATATAAAAAACTACACTTCATAGGAATGACATATATTCAGTAGTTCTGTAGTGGGATCCATAGGACATCAAATGAAGTGTGTCCGCATTTTTGTACAGTTACATAGTATTATTTACATTGTTACTTTACATTATTTTATTTTTAGTTGTTTTTGTTGCACATGAATCAAATCACACTAAATCACACTTCTCTCTGTAATCTCTTGAGGCATGTGAGTTGCTAATGCTTTTCCTTTAAAGAGGCCTGATTTATGCACAATTAATCATTGCTGTTAACTTATTACAAATTGTCATTACAAGATTGTATTTGTTGGTGCAATGGTAAAAACCTTAAAGAGTATAATTCTAGTTTAATTTAGTTATTGGACAATAATAGTGGTTGCCACTTTGCAAACATGCATATGTAAATTTAAAAGCAAATATAGACACCTAAACATCTAGATTGAAATCACACTTAAAGAAAAAAAAAACATTACTTACCAAACCTATAGTGTGGATGTTTTTTCCTTTACCACTGACTTGTGTTGTTCTTATTTGTAAGTGGCTTTGGATAAAAGCGTCTGCTAAATGACTAAATGTAATTATAATCCATTTAACTGTTGTGAGGCCTATTATGTTTTTCAATATTATGTCCTGGTACATAAAAGCATAGAAGTTAAACTGTATTTATATATTTATATATATTTATTTTCTTTGCACATGACTGTACAAGTCACCGTGGAGTCACACAGCTTAAATAGAGGTGTTTTAGTTATTAGAAACAATGTATGAATTGTACATTGTTAATTAACTTCTAACAACCGAGCAACTTCATGCTGCATCTTCTGTAAATTGGTGTGCTAGTGGTGTGAATTTTTTTTCACCATAACACTGACACCATATGCAAACCAACTTAAAGAACAAATTTTCTCTTGCAGAACTTTCGAGGAAACACACATTAAATTGTATATGCAAATAAGCCAAGCAAACCCTCTGGTTTGATTTTCATGTCTGCCTGATTTAAATTTATGATTTAAAGAGGGGGCAAGATGGTGGCTTAGTGGTTAGCACGTTCGCCTCTCAGCACTAGGGATTCCTGGTTTGAATCCCAATCTGGGTGGAGTTTCCATGTTCTCCCCATGCCCGCGTGGGTTTCCTCCGGGTTCTCCGGTTTCCTCCCACAGTCCAAAAACATGGATCAAGGTCAATTGAAGTCTGCAAATTGCCCCATATAGAGTGTGTTTTTCTGTGTGAGTGTGTGCCCAGCGAGAGATTGGCGCCCTGTCCTGGGTGTATCTGCCCAGCGCCCAAAACGTTCTCCCCTGAATGGGCATGGGGAAACCGCCCGTGAGCCTAGTACAGGATAAAGTGGAAGATAATGGATGGATTTAATGACGACCTATGAACTTTTTTGAAGTTAAAAATGGTTACTACTCCTATTATTCTTATAGTTTGAGACTCGACTAGAGGGATCCATATACTTCCTCAAGAAAGTAATTGAAGATTTCCAATAGTTTTTGTTGACAAATGACCTTCAAACAAATTGTTGCATTTCAAGTTACTGAAAAAAATGTAGAATTATTAGTATATATATGTTTGCAGTTTATTTTATGACATCAGCACTAACCCTTTAAATCCTTTCTGTAATTCTAGGTCTAATTCTAGGATTTTGTACGTGCCTCTTACCACATTACGAAATCCCCATAAACCTTTTAGCACATTTTGGAACACACATTACCTAAATAATCTCCTTTTCAAGAGAGAAAAAAAGGGGAAATTGTTCTTTCCGCATGTGGCACGATGCACAGCTGCTTTGGGGCATAATGAAACTTCAGAAATTCTAAGCATGCTGCTTTGGATCAACAAGTAAAGATTAATGTAATAAAACTGTGCAATCAAACAACAGTTTAATACCAATGTCTTTGGCTTTTTTAAACCAAGTGTAAAACACATTTTTTCTCTCAGACGCGAGTTCTCATGTTTTTTTCTTACAATAAATACTCACACATTAACTAGGTACATTTGAGCAACTCTTTTTGTGGATCCATCTTCATAATTTGACAAAGTCGTAATACTACTTAAAATACTACAATATATATGATCATATAAAACATATGCTGTGTGTCGTTTTAGGATAAGGAAGTGTAAAAACAAAACATTAGGGAATGTGTGAACATTAATCAAGAGATTTGTATGCAAATTTAATACGAACAGGAAATAAAAAAACAACTGATTTTAGAGGTTTGAAATATTAAAACATAAATTAAACCCAATGTTTGAACATTTTGTGTATATATATATATATATATATATATATATATATATATATATATATATATATATATATATATATATATATATAAACTGAATCTATGATGTGTTACATTTCCAAAGTAGCACATCAAAGTAAATTAAGGTTTAACATCTGAACAACCAATTTTTCCACAGTCATAGGCCAATTTAGTATTACCAGTTTATCTACCAACCTGTCATGCAGACACAAGTAGAACATGCTAATTTCGGAAAAGAACCTCCTCATCTTGCAATAAATAAGCACTAATCACTGTTCCAATATGCCACCTTCAAGACTGGGCCTTACAGCATCATTCGTCAAAGGAAATGTCTGTCTTATCAAAGATGGATCACGGCTCATTGCTTTGTTGAACAGTTCATAAGAGTATTGTTGAAAAATCTTAAAAGCACAATTCTTCTTTCAAGACTGCAAAGAACATAACTTGGAGAAATTTAATTCTAGGTAAGACAAGGCAAAAGATTAAGTGGGGCATTACATTTTAATAACCCACATATCTTCTCATATTTACTCATTATTTGTTTGATAAATACATTTTCATACATTTAAAAAAAATTCTGTTTTACAGTTTTTTACTACTGAAAAAGCAATAAAAATTCCCTCAATGACAGAAAATACATTACTTCTTTTTTCTGTAATTATTCTTCATCTCTTCAAATTCCTTCTGTATTAAATGTGACTCTGCAGTGGCCTCAGACAGCTAAAAACAAATTAAAGATGTTTTGAATTATTTTATTCAATGATATTAAACCTATGGATAAACTATTTTAAAAAAATACGAAACAATATGATAACATGGCAGCACGGTGGCTTAGCGGTTAGCACGTTCGCCTCTCAGCGCTATCTTTCCTCCCACAGTCCAAAAACATGGATCAAGGTCTATCTGCCCATATAGAGTCGCCCGATGGATTGGCACCCTGTCCCGGGTCTATCTGCCCAGCGCCCGAGACGTTCTCCCCTGGATGGGCATGGGGAACCCCAGTGCGACCCTTATAGAGGATAAAGCGGGAGATAATGAATGAATGAATGAATGAATGAATGAATGAACATTTTGTGAAACTCACCATATCTAACAAAAGTTCGATTTTAAGCTTTAGAAGATTATTCTCTTCCTGTAATTGCAGATTTCTCTTCTTTAGTTTCTGTACTTCCTTGCGTGACACATTACCTCCAGACTCTATTAAAAATAACAAATAAAAATTGTGAAACAGAGAAAAAGAGGTTAACTATTCTGTAATTGTTATTATCAAAAATTGAAGTTTTTTACCAACGATCCATTGTCCTTCTTCAAATTTAAAGCTTTGTCCACCAATATTCATTACAGGGGCTCCATATTCGGGACCTAACTCTATTGCATGGGTGGAAGGATCAAGCTGTATGACAACAAATGCATTATTTCAAATATTGCTGAATAATATCAGATCTTCTCAGATCTCTCTTAATAATATTGTTGTTAAAACACATTTGTTAATGCTGGGGTCAGGAAGATTTTACTCACCAATTGAAGGCTGGAACAGGAGTCTGATTTTCGTGGTGGTGTGCTCTTCGGGCTAAATGTGTTGCCGAACAGGGGCATTTTAAACACGCTTTCTCTCTCTTTAGGAACAAAATACAAATAAGAATCCCAAGTAAGATATATTGTACAGAAAGTTTTATACACACTGCATACAGTCACACTGGTCGTTAAGTAGTCGATAATTTTCTGTAAAAGAACCTGAATAAAGTTGTAATAACCGCGTCATTTTAACAAAGAGTTTGTTTAAAGTTGAGCTCGTATTTGATAGATTTGAATGAATAATTAGCTACAACGCTAGTTACGTTTGACAAGTAAAGTCAGAAAGTTGGCATCAAATTACTTTGCGTCCGTGTTTTAACGAATATTACGTTAATGATCTGAGCAAATATTTAGTTTATTGACTTTGTAAGTCTGAACGCTGCTTATGCTTAGCTTTCTTTGTTTGTGATGTCTGCTAAATAAAACATCCGGCTACTTCCGGTGGTGCTTAGCAACAGCAGAAACGTTACTGAAGCTGCTAAAAGTCCTAGCCAACGTATTAACATTAATCATATTGTAAAACTTTATGTTTACGACATTAAAACGTGTAATAAAGTCTGAATTCTGAGAAACCTTTGCCTTTTTCCTTCTTAGTGGTGGAAATGGTCTTCTGTACATGGGCATTCACTTGTGTTTTATTTATTACTTTAATATCAGGAATATATATTTTTACACGTATTTGGGACATGACCCTCCAGATTTGCTTCCATATTTGACAAAAACACCTTTTTGTTTTAGTGTTGGGAATAATAATATGTTGATAATAATAATAATAATAATAATAATAATAATAATATGAATAATAATAATAATATGAATAATAATATTCATTCATTCATTATCTCCCGCTTTATCCTCTATTAGGGTCGCGGTGGGGTTCCCCATGCCCATCCAGGGGAGAACATCTCAGGCGCTGGGCAGATAGACCCAGGGCAGGGCGCCAATCCATCGCTGGGCACACACTCACTCACACAGACACACTCTATATGGGGCAATTTTGAGAATTCAATTGACCTGATCCATGTTTTTGGACTGTGGGAGGAAACCGGAGAACCCGGAGGAAACCCACGCAGACACGGGGAGAACATGGAAACTCCACCCAGATAGGGATTCGAACCGGGAACCCCTAGCGCTGAGAGGCGAACGTGCTAACCACTAAGCCACCGTGCCGCCCTGAATAATAATATGAATAATAATATGAACAATAATATGGTACAGTAACAAGTTGTTTGTATATATTTTAAACCACACAAAGCTTGAAGCAAAGTTCTCTAATATGGCACGAAAGTTCTCCCTTTCATAACTTAACAGTTGGTGAGTTGTTGCTCAACATGTAATGCCAGCCCACATGTGGCACTAAACAATAAAAGAAAGATCCAGCCAAATGTGAAATAGTCAGCTATTTTCTTCTTATTATTTTTTTATTTGCACATTTTCTTCTAACATTCACTAGACATTCATTACTGCATCTGTGATGCCATGACTTCTGTAAGATGGTAGCAATAGTAGAAAATCGTGCAGTGTTGTTTGGGGAGGTTTGGCTAAATTTAATTATTTTAACATTTAATTATTTTAACATTTTAATTATTTTAAACATTTTATTTACTTTTAATTTTAATTGGTGGAAAGTTTAACTTACACTGTATATTGTTGCTGTATATTGTTTAATCTCAGTAAAGGCAGCACGGTGGCTTAGTGGTTAGCACGTTCGCCTCTCAGCGCTAGGGATTCCCGGTTCGAATCCCCATCTGGGTGGAGTTTCCATGTTCTCCCCGTGTCCGCGTACGTTTCCTCCGGGTTCTCCGGTTTCCTCCCACAGTCCAAAAACATGTATCAAGTCAATTGAGTTCTCAAAATTGCCCCATATAGAGTGTGTCTGTGTGAGTGAGTGTGTGCCCAGCGATGGATTGGCGCCCTGTCCTGGGTCTATCTGCCCAGCGCCCGAAACGTTCTCCCCTGGATGGGCATGGGGAACCTCCCGCGACCCTAATAAAGGATAAAGCGGATGATAATGAATGAATGAATGATTCTCAGTAAAGATGATTCCCTGTGTGCTGATTATGCAGCGTCCTCTACTGGACTAGTTTGTAGGTGTCTTCGTATGAACTGGCTTTAGGACCCTGCAGGTCGCTTGTAACGTGTGATGTTGTTTGTTCTAATAATAACGAATCAGCAGTGCAATGTTTTAGCTCTCTCTGATTTTAAGATGACAGCACAAGTATTATTGTCAAAACTGATTAGGTTTATTCTTGAGCTTGTAACTTTGTACATAACCGTACACCCAACCGTAAGAACTATAACATAAATAACACAAACAAATGTACAATGAGTAATTTCTACATTGTACACTATCAGTGCTACTTATTCAGTACGAATATACTCTCAGTCTTAGGAATGAACGTTTGCTTTTAACCACATCAATTTACATTTTTAATTAGAACCACAAAATTACATATCAATTCACCTTAATACTAGAAAAGGTAATGAACTTTACATAAACACAAATAGTATGCGAACCTCATTGGCTGCATTAAATATCAGAGAGTATATGGCTTCATGCTTCTTGTTCCTTGACACCTTAAGAAACACTTTAACCCTTAATTCTAACTTTGGAACTTTTCAAGCCTTGGAACCTTAGAAAAACAATAGTTCTTAATGTCTTTAAAGAGACAGGAACCATAAAATACAAAAACTATATAAACTGCATGGCGGCACGGTGGCTTAGTGGTTAGCACGTTCGCCTCTCAGCACTAAGGATTCCCGGTTCGAATCCTCATCTGGGTGGAGTTTCCATGTTCTCCCCGTGTCTGCGTGGGTTTCCTCCGGGTTCTCCGGTTTCCTCCCACAGTCCAAAAACATGGATCAAGTCAATTGAATTCTCAAAATTGCCCCATATAGAGTGTGTCTGTGTGAGTGAGTGTGTGCCCAGCGATGGATTGGCGCCCTGTCCTGGGTCTATCTGCCCAGCGCCCGAGACGTTCTCCCCTGGATGGGCATGGGGAACCCCACCGCGACCCTAATAGAGGATAAAGCGGGAGATAATGAATGAATGTATATAAACTGCTCAAGTAGGCAGTTACAAAAGTGATTAACGTTAGAGTGGGATATTCAGTACATGATGTTCCTGGCTCAGGAGTTTATTTGTTAACAGCAAGTTTAGTCGATTGTTTATTACAAAATCAAGGGCACATGAATGTGCAGTGAGCATTGACTTTCGAGATTACGCTGTGGTGTAGATTGATAATCTGTAATCTAACAGCTCTGATGCCGCAGTCGGCTGCTAAGATAACATCAGTGTTAGCTCCTGCGCTCTCAGGGAACTGTGGGATAATATATCTGTGTTCCGTCCAACAAAAACGTTGTACATGTTTACATTTATCAGAGAATATTGCAAAGAAAAAGCAGGATGACCTGATATCTCTTGAAATGTCAGTGGTTATAAAAAATTGGTTGTTTATCAATCTGTATATAGCAGATATTTTTGCTTTAAATCTGTAACTGTATTACTGGAAGATGTGTGTTGTGTTGAAAGTTATCACTTATTCCATTTGGTTTAGTCTAAAATAGAATTTTATCATATACCATTCTTTTTTGTGCTTAAAACTTTAAGTGGAAATATTAAACTAAAATGTTCTGTATGTTACTTTGAAAGTAAGATGCTAGTCAGTAGAAAGACACCTGAAAATCAAACTGAATCCCCTCTTTGAGCCCTGTCTTAACCCAGGACACACCTGAGAGCCCTAGTCAGGATTCCACTGGACGTGTACAGTATTCTGTTACCGAGTCTGAGGATATGGGTGAATGTGTGATGAATCCAGATCTAGACAGCATGTTGAAAAAAGGAGCAGAATTCACTGTGGTAAGTCTGTGGTAAGTCAGTGGTATTTAATATTGCATTCAAAATGCTTAGATCATAAAAAGGTTGTTTTGTCATAAATATTTGGTACTATTTTGATGTTCATTTACTATATTATTGTTACGGTTTAACTCTGCCATAAGTGACTTATCAAAGAAAAAACTAGGAAGGCCAGTGAAGGTAAAAATCATTTTACCTTCGTACATAATCTGACCAACTTGCCCAAACAAAACTGTTTTTTCTTGTAATTTTTTTGGTAAGCAGAAAATTTGCATTTTTAATTGGGTTTAAATATGTGATCTTTTTGGAATTTTATGTTTCCTAATTAAAAAAAAAAAAACATTTTGCTTTTAACAATGATGACCATTTAACTAATCAATAGTCTTTCATAAGATCCATGGGCACCACACTATGGCTGTTTAGTGATCAGTTGATGTTACTTAGAAGTAAATATTGTATTTGAAGTGATCCATGTTGGTTAATTACACCTTGTAGGGTCAACAGCTGGTATTCAGTTTCCTCAATTAGTATGAAATCCTAAAGACTTTGGATTCCAGTCCAAGTCTAGACTGATGATTATAAGCAACTCACTCTCTAAGGTCTTCAGACAGTGCTGTTTGCCTACAGCAGTACTGCATTGCTTATTTGGAGTAAAAATTCTTAATAAAAGTCTTTTTTAATACAGTATACTCACCCAATTGATATTTTGAAACACCTTCAAATTTACTGCTAGTCAGTAAGGCAGGGGTGCCCACACTTTTCTGGCCCGAGATTTTCCATCGGACAGGTCATCGAGATCTACCAGGGTTAATCTTTTTTTTTTTTTTTTTTTTTTTTTTTTTTTGCTTTTATATTGAAACCTGTTTACAACATTATGTTAGCATTGTCAAATCAGCATAGAAAAGACGGCTTCAGATTGCCATTTTCTCTGAAATTGCTCTTTTATTAAACACATTCCACATTCTTTATTTTAGAATACCCAAACGACCAAACACACAGTATAAAGCAAAAAAAAAGGGGGGGGGGGGCACAGGGATATTTACTCATTATTTGTTTGGTAAATACATTTTCATCCATTGATTTAAAAAATGTTTTGAATTTATTTTTATTTTACTCTTTTTTACTACTGAAAAATTAATAAAAAATTCCCTCAATGACAGAAAATATATTACTTCTTTTTTCTGTAATCATTCTTCATATCTTCAAATTCCTTCTGTATTAAATGTGACTGTACAGTGGCCTCAGACAGCTAAAAACAAATTAAAGATGTTTTTGAATTATTTCATTCAATAATAGTAAACCTATGGATAAACTATTTAAAAAATACAAAACAATATGATAACATTTTGTGAAACTCACCATATCTAACAAAAGTTCGATTTTAAGCTTTAGAAGATTATTCTCTTCCTGTAATCGAAGATTTCTCTTCTTTAGTTTCTGTACTTCCTTGCGTGACACATTACCTCCAGACTCTATTAAAAATAACAAATAAAAATAGTAAAACAGAGAAAAAGAGGTTAACAATTGTGCAATTGTTTTTATCAAGAGGTGAAGTTTTTTTTACCAATGATCCATTGTCCTTCTTCAATTTGAAAGCTTTGTCCACCAATATTCATTACAGGGGCTCCATTTTCGGGACCTAACTCTATTGCATGGGTGGAAGGATCAGGCTGTATGACAACAAATGCATTATTTCAAATATTGCTGAATAATATCAGATCACTCTTAAAATACTGTTTTTAAAACACATTTGTTAATGGTGGAGTCAGGAAGATTTTACTCACCAATTGAAGTCTGCTCGGGCTAAATGTGTTGCTGAACAGGGGCATTTTAAACACTCTCTCTCTTTAGGAACAAAATACAAATAAAAATCTCAAGTAAGATATATTATACAGAAAGTTTTATAAACACTGCATACAGTCACAGTAGTTGTTAAATCGTCGACAATTTATTGTTAAAAAAGTTGTTTAAAGTTCAGTTCGTATTTATGGAAGCCCGTTTCCGCAACTAAGAAGAAGCAAATAAAAGTATCTCAGAATTCTGACTTTTTATCTCAGAATTCTGACTTTTTATCTCAGAATTCCGACTTTTTGTCTCAGAATTCTGACTTTATATCATATCGGACTGCGCATGTGTGTGACAGGCTCATAGCTTTTTATATATACATATAAATAAGGGGCACGAAAAGGCTGCTTGTTGGTTGTACATCATCGTGTTTAAATAATTTCGTGGCGAATACTTTAATTTACTTTTTTAAAGAAAAAAAGAAATGTAATTAAATAGTTAAATAACCCTGACCTTGCCTTTGATCTATTATCGTTGAGACTTTATCTCAGTGTATTACGATAACTGCTCTGCATCGGACCGCAACGCGCTGCAGCGAGTGAAACACCTGCCCAGCGCATCACTGACACTCACTCACAGTTTAATGCATCACTGACACTCACTCACTCACTCACTCACTCACTCACAGTTTAATGCATCACTGACACTCACTCACTCACTCACTCACTCACTCACAGTTTAATGCATCACTGACACTCACTCACTCACTCACTCACTCACTCACAGTTTAATGCATCACTGACACTCACTCACTCACTCACTCACTCACTCACAGTTTAATGCATCACTGACACTCACTCACTCACTCACTCACTCACTCACAGTTTAATGTATCACTGACACTCACTCACAGTTTAATGTGTCACTGACACTCACTCACTCACAGTTTAATGTATCACTGACACTCACTCACTCACAGTTTAATGTGTCACTGACACTCACTCACTCACAGTTTAATGTATCACTGACACTCACTCACTCACAGTTTAATGTGTCACTGACACTCACTCACTCACA
This sequence comes from Corydoras sp. C115, assembly GCA_019802505.1. Lineage (NCBI taxonomy): Eukaryota > Metazoa > Chordata > Actinopteri > Siluriformes > Callichthyidae > Corydoras > Corydoras sp. C115. The sequence continues at coordinate 573,803 of JAFMOC010000004.1, forward strand.
GTATAATGTGTCACTGACACTCACTCACAGTTTAATGCATCACTGACACTCACTCACAGTTTAATGTGTCACTGACACTCACTCACTCACAGTTTAATGTATCACTGACACTCACTCACAGTTTAATGCATCACTGACGCTCACTCACAGTTTAATGCATCACTGACACTCACTCACTCACAGTTTAATGTGTCACTGACACTCACTCACTCACTCACAGTTTAATGTATCACTGACACTCACTCACTCACTCACAGTTTAATGTATCACTGACACTCACTCACTCACAGTTTAATGCATCACTGACACTCGCTCAGAGTTTAATGCATCACTGACACTCACTCACTCACAGTTTAATGTGTCACTGACACTCACTCACAGTTTAATGCATCACTGACACTCACTCACAGTTTAATGTATCACTGACACTCACTCACTCACTCACAGTTTAATGTGTCACTGACACTCACTAGCTCACAGTTTAATGTATCACTGACACTCACTCACTCACAATTTAATGTGTCACTGACACTCACTCACAGTTTAATGTATCACTGACACTCACTCACTCACAGTTTAATGTGTCACTGACACTCACTCACAGTTTAATGTATCACTGACACTCACTCACTCACAGTTTAATGTGTCACTGACACTCACTCACTCACTCACAGTTTAATGCATCACTGACACTCACTCACTCACTCACAGTTTAATGTATCACTGACACTCACTCACTCACAGTTTAATGTATCACTGACACTCACTCACAGTTTAATGTGTCAGTGACACTCACTAGCTCACAGTTTAATGCATCACTGACACTCACTCACTCACAGTTTAATGTATCACTGACACTCACTCACAGTTTAATGTATCACTGACACTCACTCACTCACAGTTTAATGTGTCACTGACACTCACAGTTTAATGTATCACTGACACTCACTCACAGTTTAATGCATCACTGACACTCACTCACTCACAGTTTAATGTATCACTGACACTCACTCACAGTTTAATGTATCACTGACACTCACTCACTCACAGTTTAATGTGTCACTGACACTCACAGTTTAATGTATCACTGACACTCACTCACAGTTTAATGCATCACTGACACTCACTCACTCACAGTTTAATGCATCACTAACACTCACTCATAGTTTAATGCATCACTGACACTCACTCACTCACAGTTTAATGCATCACTGACACTCACTCACTCACTCACAGTTTAATGTATCACTGACACTCACTCACAGTTTAATGTGTCAGTGACACTCACTAGCTCACAGTTTAATGCATCACTGACACTCACTCACTCACAGTTTAATGTATCACTGACACTCACTCACAGTTTAATGTATCACTGACACTCACAGTTTAATGCGTCACTGACACTCACAGTTTAATGTATCACTGACACTCACTTACTCAGTCACAGTTTAATGCATCACTGACACTCACTCACAGTTTAATGCATCACTGACACTCACTCACTCACTCACAGTTTAATGTATCACTGACACTCACTCACTCACTCACAGTTTAATGTGTCACTGACACTCACTAGCTCACAGTTTAATGTATCACTGACACTCACTCACTCACAATTTAATGTGTCACTGACACTCACTCACAGTTTAATGTATCACTGACACTCACTCACTCACAGTTTAATGTGTCACTGACACTCACTCACAGTTTAATGTATCACTGACACTCACTCACTCACAGTTTAATGTGTCACTGACACTCACTCACTCACTCACAGTTTAATGCATCACTGACACTCACTCACTCACTCACAGTTTAATGTATCACTGACACTCACTCACTCACAGTTTAATGTATCACTGACACTCACTCACAGTTTAATGTGTCAGTGACACTCACTAGCTCACAGTTTAATGCATCACTGACACTCACTCACTCACAGTTTAATGTATCACTGACACTCACTCACAGTTTAATGTATCACTGACACTCACTCACTCACAGTTTAATGTGTCACTGACACTCACAGTTTAATGTATCACTGACACTCACTCACAGTTTAATGCATCACTGACACTCACTCACTCACAGTTTAATGTATCACTGACACTCACTCACAGTTTAATGTATCACTGACACTCACTCACTCACAGTTTAATGTGTCACTGACACTCACAGTTTAATGTATCACTGACACTCACTCACAGTTTAATGCATCACTGACACTCACTCACTCACAGTTTAATGCATCACTAACACTCACTCATAGTTTAATGCATCACTGACACTCACTCACTCACAGTTTAATGCATCACTGACACTCACTCACTCACTCACAGTTTAATGTATCACTGACACTCACTCACAGTTTAATGTGTCAGTGACACTCACTAGCTCACAGTTTAATGCATCACTGACACTCACTCACTCACAGTTTAATGTATCACTGACACTCACTCACAGTTTAATGTATCACTGACACTCACAGTTTAATGCGTCACTGACACTCACAGTTTAATGTATCACTGACACTCACTTACTCACTCACAGTTTAATGCATCACTGACACTCACTCACTCACAGTTTAATGCATCACTGACACTCACTCACTCACTCACAGTTTAATGTATCACTGACACTCACTCACTCACTCACTCACAGTTTAATGCATCACTGACACTCGCTCACAGTTTAATGCATCACTGACACTCACTCACTCACAGTTTAATGTGTCACTGACACTCACTCACTCACAGTTTAATGTGTCACTGACACTCACTCACTCACAGTTTAATGTGTCACTGACACTCACTCACTCACAGTATAATGTGTCACTGACACTCACTCACAGTTTAATGCATCACTGACACTCACTCACAGTTTAATGTGTCACTGACACTCACTCACTCACAGTTTAATGTATCACTGACACTCACTCACAGTTTAATGCATCACTGACACTCACTCACAGTTTAATGCATCACTGACACTCACTCACTCACAGTTTAATGTGTCACTGACACTCACTCACTCACTCACAGTTTAATGTATCACTGACACTCACTCACTCACAGTTTAATGTATCACTGACACTCACTCACTCACAGTTTAATGCATCACTGACACTCTCTAACAGTTTAATGCATCACTGACACTCACTCACTCACAGTTTAATGTATCACTGACACTAGCTCACAGTTTAATGCATCACTGGCACTCACTCACTCACAGTTTAATGTATCACTGACACTCACTCACAATTTAATGTGTCACTGACACTCACTCACAGTTTAATGTATCACTGACACTCACTCACTCACAGTTTAATGTGTCACTGACACTCACTCACAGTTTAATGTATCACTGACACTCACTCACTCACTCACAGTTTAATGTGTCACTGACACTCACTCACTCACTCACAGTTTAATGTATCACTGACACTCACTCACTCACTCACTCACAGTTTAATGTATCACTGACACTCACTCACTCACAGTTTAATGCATCACTGACACTCGCTCACAGTTTAATGCATCACTGACACTCACTCACTCACAGTTTAATGTGTCACTGACACTCACTCACTCACAGTTTAATGTATCACTGACACTCACTCACAGTTTAATGTATCACTGACACTCACTCACTCACTCACAGTTTAATGTGTCACTGACACTCACTCAATCACAGTTTAATGCATCACTGACTCTCACTCACAGTTTAATGCATCACTGACACTCGCTCACAGTTTAATGCATCACTGACACTCACTCACTCACAGTTTAATGTGTCACTGACACTCACTCACTCACTCACAGTTTAATGTGTCACTGACACTCACTCACTCACAGTTTAATGTATCACTGACACTCACTCACTCACTCACAGTTTAATGTGTCACTGACACTCACTAGCTCACAGTTTAATGCATCACTGACACTCACTCACTCACAATTTAATGTGTCACTGACACTCACTCACAGTTTAATGTATCACTGACACTCACTCACTCACAGTTTAATGTGTCACTGACACTCACTCACTCACTCACAGTTTAATGTATCACTGACACTCACTCACTCACTCACTCACTCACAGTTTAATGTATCACTGACACTCACTCACTCACAGTGTAATGCATCACTGACACTCACTCACAGTTTAATGCATCACTGACACTCACTCACTCACAGTTTAATGTGTCACTAAAACTCACTCACTCACAGTTTAATGTATCACTGACACTCACTCACTCACTCACAGTTTAATGTATCACTGACACTCACTCACTCACTCACAGTTTAATGTGTCACTGACACTCACTCACTCACAGTTTAATGCATCACTGACTCTCACTCACAGTTTAATGCATCACTGACACTCGCTCACAGTTTAATGCATCACTGACACTCACTCACTCACAGTTTAATGTGTCACTGACACTCACTCACAGTTTAATGCATCACTGACACTCACTCACAGTTTAATGTATCACTGACACTCACTCACTCACTCACAGTTTAATGTGTCACTGACACTCACTAGCTCACAGTTTAATGCATCACTGACACTCACTCACTCACAGTTTAATGTATCACTGACACTCACTCACTCACAATTTAATGTGTCACTGACACTCACTCACAGTTTAATGTATCACTGACACTCACTCACTCACAGTTTAATGTGTCACTGACACTCACTCACAGTTTAATGTATCACTGACACTTACTCACAGTTTAATGTGTCAGTGACACTCACTAGCTCACAGTTTAATGCATCACTGACACTCACTCACTCACAGTTTAATGTATCACTGACACTCACTCACAGTTTAATGTATCACTGACACTCACTCACTCACTCACAGTTTAATGTGTCACTGACACTCACAGTTTAATGTATCACTGACACTCACTCACAGTTTAATGCATCACTGACACTCACTCACTCACAGTTTAATGCATCACTAACACTCACTCATAGTTTAATGCATCACTGACACTCACTCACTCACAGTTTAATGTATCACTGACACTCACTCACTCACAGTTTAATGTATCACTGACACTCACTCACAGTTTAATGTGTCACTGACACTCACTCACTCACTCACAGTTTAATGCATCACTGACACTCACTCACAATTTAATGCATCACTGACACTCATTTACTCACAGTTTAATGTATCACTGACACTCACAGTTTAATGCGTCACTGACACTCACAGTTTAATGTATCACTGACACTCACTTACTCACTCACAGTTTAATGCATCACTGACACTCACTCACTCACTCACAGTTTAATGCATCACTGACACTCACTCACTCACAGTTTAATGTATCACTGACACTCACTCACTCACTCACTCACTCACAGTTTAATGCATCACTGACACTCGCTCACAGTTTAATGCATCACTGACACTCACTCACTCACAGTTTAATGTGTCACTGACACTCACTCACTCACTCACAGTTTAATGTGTCACTGACACTCACTCACTCACTCACTCACATTTTAATGTATCACTGACACTCACTCACTCACTCACAGTTTAATGTATCACTGACACTCACTCACTCACTCACAGTTTAATGCATCACTGACACTCGCTCACAGTTTAATGCATCACTGACACTCACTCACTCACAGTTTAATGTGTCACTGACACTCACTCACTCACAGTTTAATGCATCACTGACACTCACTCACAGTTTAATGCATCACTGACACTCACTCACAGTTTAATGCATCACTGACACTCACTCACTCACAGTTTAATGTGTCACTGACACTCACTCACTCACTCACAGTTTAATGTATCACTGACACTCACTCACTCACTCACTCACAGTTTAATGCATCACTGACACTCGCTCACAATTTAATGTGTCACTGACACTCACTCCCTCACAGTTCAATGTATCACTGACACTCACTCACAGTTTAATGTGTCACTGACACTCACTAGCTCACAGTTTAATGCATCACTGACACTCACTCACTCACTCACAGTTTAATGTATAACTGACACTCACTCACTCACAATTTAATGTGTCACTGACACTCACTCACAGTTTAATGTATCACTGACACTCACTCACTCACTCACAGTTTAATGTATCACTGACACTCACTCACAGTTTAATACATCACTGACACTCACTCACTCACAGTTTAATGTATCACTGACACTCACTCACAGTTTAATACATCACTGACACTCACTCACTCACAGTTTAATGCATCACTGACACTCACTCACAGTTTAATGCATCACTGACACTCACTCACTCACAGTTTAATGCATCACTGACATTCACTCACTCACAGTTTAATGCATCACTGACACTCACTCACTCACTCACAGTTTAATGTATCACTGACACTCACTCACTCACAATTTAATGCATCACTGACACTCACTCACTCACAGTTTAATGCATTACTGACACTCACTTACTCACAGTTTAATGTATCACTGACACTCACAGTTTAATGCGTCACTGACACTCACTCACTCACAGTTTAATGCATCACTGACACTCACTCACTCACTCACAGTTTAATGCATCACTGACACTCACAATTTAATGCATCACTGACACTCACTCACTCACAATTTAATGCATCACTGACACTCACTCACTCACAATTTAATGCATCACTGACACTCACTCACAGTTTAATGCATCACTGAAACTCACTCACTCACAGTTTAATGTATCACTGACACTCACTCACTCACAGTTTAATACATCACTGACACTCACTCACAGTGTAATGCATCACTGACACTCACTCACTCACAGTTTAATGCATCACTGACACTCACTCACAGTTTAATGCATCACTGACACTCACTCACAGTTTAATGCATCACTGACACTCACTCACAGTTTAATGCATCACTGACACTCACTCACTCACAGTTTAATGCATCACTGACACTCACTTACTCACTCACAGTTTAATGCATCACTGACACTCACTCACTCACAGTTTAATGCATCACTGACACTCACTCACTCACAGTTTAATGCATCACTGACACTCACTTACTCACAGTTTAATGTATCACTGACACTCACAGTTTAATGCGTCACTGACACTCACTCACTCACAGTTTAATGCATCACTGACACTCACTCACTCACTCACAGTTTAATGCATCACTGACACTCACTCACAGTTTAATGCATCACTGACACTCACTCACTCACAATTTAATGCATCACTGACACTCACTCACTCACTCACAGTTTAATGCATCACTGACACTCACTCACAGTTTAATGCATCACTGAAACTCACTCACTCACAGTTTAATGTATCACTGACACTCACTCACAGTGTAATGCATCACTGACACTCACTCACAGTTTAATGCATCACTGACACTCACTCACAGTTTAATGCATCACTGACACTCACTCACAGTTTAATGCATCACTGACACTCACTCACTCACAGTTTAATGCATCACTGACACTCACTCACTCACAGTTTAATGCATCACTGACACTCACTCACAGTTTAATGCATCACTGACACTCACTTACTCACTCACAGTTTAATGCATCACTGACACTCACTCACTCACAGTTTAATGCATCTAGTGCAAGCGGCAAGTTTCTTATCCAATCCATGGGTTTTTCCATATTTTTTATCTTTATTGATCTCAACACAGTCACAGTCAATTATTTAAACTATTAAACTGTATGTTATGTTAATCACCACAGTAAATATGCTTGGGGTTACCGATATATATTTTTTCACCCAAATAATATGACAAAGCATTGTATATAGTATCTATTTGTAGTGATATTAATTGTAATGATATATATATATATATATATATATATATATATATATATATATATATATATATATATTTGTATAGTTGGATGAATCTACAATGTGTAAATTAAATTATTTTAATAATATAATGCACTTTATAATTGTTAACTTAGTCCCTTTGGTAGTTTTCACCACCAGCCGGAGCAAGATATGTTATTCTATACTACACAATTTGGCATCTAAATCAGAATCAGAATACTTTATTAATTCCCTGGGGAAAATTGCAGAAACATATACTATAGTATAGCTTAAATAAATGAATTACCAAAGTATACAAATAATTTTGAAAATAAAAAAAACTTGAGGGTGGCACGGTGGCTCAGTGGTTAGCACGTTCAAATCCCAATCTAGGTGGAGTTTCCATGTGGGTTTCCTCCCACAGTCCAAAAACGTGGTTCAAGGTCAATTGAATTCTCCAAATTACCCCATATAGTGTGTTTGTGTGTATGTCTGTGTGAGTGAGTGTGTGCCCAGCGATAGATTAATGCTCTGTCCTGGGTGTATCTGCCCAGCGCCCAAGGCGCTCTCCCATGGATGGGCATGGGGAAGCCCCTCTCGACCCTAGTAGAGGATAAAGAGGAAGATGATGGATGGATATTGTAAAACTTTATGTTTACAACATTAAAATGTGTAATACAATATAGTCTGGATTCTGAGAAACTTTTGCCTTTTTTCCTTCTTAGTGGTGGAAATGGTCTTCTGTACATGGGTATTCACGTGCGGGTGTGGTTTTATTTATTACTTTAATATTTGGGACATGACCCTCCAGATTTGCTTCCATATTTAACCATAGCAGCATTTTGTTTTAGTGTTGGGAATAATAAGATGTTGGATCAGAGGCTTTGGTAAAGATTATAACAAGTTGTTTGTAAATATTTTAAACCACACAAAGCTTTAAGCAAAGTTGGCTAATATGGCACGAAATTTTTCCCTTGCATAACTTGTAGCCCACATGTGGCACTAAACAATAAAAGGAAGATCCAGCCAAATGTGAAATAGTCAGCTTTTTTTTTTTAATTCTTCATTTGCACATTTTCTTCTAACATTTTCTAGACATTCATTACTGCATCTGTGATGCCATGACTTCAGTATGATAGATAGATAGATAGATAGATAGATAGATAGATAGATAGATAGATAGATAGATAGATAGATAGATAGATCAAAGAGAGGAGTTAGTAAAGCCCTTCTTTTACATCGTTTAATGATGTCATCTAAGCATGCTTTTAACTGCTACTCGATGTTAAGCAAATAGTAGCAAACCTTGGAGTGTTGTTTGGGGAGGTTTGGCTAAATTTAATTATTTTAACCAAACTCTGCATTTTTTTATTCTGTAATTATTTGTTTTAATTGGTGGTCAGTTGCCCAGCGATAGATCTGTGTCTGCCCAGCGCCCGAAACGTTCTCCCCTGGATGGGCATGGGGAACCCCACCGCGACCCTAATATAGGATAAAGCGGGAGATAATTAACGAATGAATGAATGAATGGTGGTCAGTTTAACTTCCACGTTGCTGTATATTGTTTAATAATCTCAGTGAAGATGATTCCCTGTGTGCTGATTATGCAGCGTCCTCTACTGGACTAGTTTGTAGGTGTCTTTGTTCCCGACTAGCTTTAGGACCCTGCAGGTCGCTCCCCTTCGGCTCAGTCAGTTTAACTTGGGCACAACTTGGAGAAAATCGACGGCGAAGTATCACATGTTTCGTCTCCAGCCTGCAACCTTCATTCGAGACGATCGGGCGTTTTAAAAGCATGCTATAAACAAGATAAACAGCAAGAAACACGCGCAGTACGTCCGGCTCCAGTTTTGCATGTTGTTGACTGCTGTCTGAAATAGACTGGAAGTGAAAACGATTCGCCCTCGATGGGTGAGCTAGCTTATGTTCACAAAACACAGCGCTGTTATCATTAACCTTCTGTTCACGGTGTTATATCGCACTTGTAACGTCTAGTCGTTTGTTTTAATAATAATGAATCAGCAGTACAAAGGCATGATTAAAGTTAGAGTGGGATACTCGGTACATGATGTTCCTGGCTCGGGAGTTTATTTGTTAGCAGTAGGCTTCCTTGCTCATTTAGTCGATTGTTTATTACAAAATCAAGGACGCATGAATGTGCAGTGAGCATTGACTTTCGGGATTACTCTGTGGATTAGTAGATTGATAATCTGTAATCTAACAGCTCCGATGCCGCAGTCGGCTGCTAAGCTAACATCAGTGTTAGCTCCTGCGCTCTCAGGCCCGACCGGGAGACTGTGGGATAATATATCTGTGTTCCGTCCAACGAAAACGTTGTACATGTTTACATTTATCAGAGAATTTTGCAAAGAAAAAGCAGGATGACCTGATATCTCTTGAAATGGCGAATGTTATAAACGATTGGTTGTTTATCAATCTGTATATAACATATTTATGTTCGAAAGCTGTAACAGTATTACTGGATGACGTACAGAAGATGTGCGTTGTGTTGAAAGTTATCACTTATTCCATTTGGTTTAGTCTAAGATACAATTTTGTCATATACAGTTCTTTTTTGCTCTTGAAACTTCAAGTAGAAATCTTAAACTAAATGTTCTGTATTTTGGCTTGAAAGTAAGATGCTAGTCAGTAGAAAGACACCTGAAAATCAAACTTTGATTTATTTACTACATTTTACCCTGAAGTGCCTTTAAAGCTTAACTGTCATACTTGTTTAATGTTGTGTAGTGTGGCATATTCGTTTGTGCTAACAGGTGTGAGAAGGTGATTTATGATGGAAAAACAATCTGGTGTTTTTACTATCAGAATCCTGGTGTGTTTGTATTTACCATGATGCTGTATTTACATTAATTTAAAATAAAAACTTATTTACTACACAATTTGGATTATCCATAGATCTACGTTTTTCTGTTTTTTGATAAAATACACATAACCTCTTTAAAAGTAATTTTGATGTGGTCATACCTTCCTTATTGCATTCTAGGGGTCCCTGTTCAGTGTTCCCAACTCCTTAGTAAAGAAAGATATAGTTGGTACAAGTAAACTAAACAATTTTTTTATAAACCCTTCACTGTCCACAGAGTATGCTGGAATGTTTCCAACAACATTGGAACATTTAAAAGTGGTGGATCTCATAAAGAAACATTAGAATGTTAGATAATTTGCGTTTAGACAAGCTCAGAACGCTCTTGCAAATTGACAAATTATCATTTAAGATCAAACAAATAAGTTAAAGTAAGAGAAATGTGTCTTAACACGGAAATGTTAGACTTTTTACTGAGATATAATGTTTGTTTATAAATACAGGCAGTGTTGGGCAAGCTACTTTTAAAATGTAGTGAGCTAAGCAATTAGTTGGTCAACAATGAAGGAACCTTTTGAGTCTCCAAAAGTCTCCAATAACACCAGAAAAAAGCTGCTCGATTTGGCGCTAGTCGCTTTTTAACATTAGTCGCTAGAGGGTCTGAAAAGTCGCCAAGTTCACCTTATTCAGTATGTGGGTTAAATGATAACTGCCAACTACTGACAGGTCTGATGTTTTATTATTAATATGGTCACTGATTGTCTGTTGAAAGTCATTGATTTTCATCCTTCCATTTCTTTAGTCATGGATCCTGAACGACAGAAACGTAAAGAAGAAATAGAGAAAGCCCTGGGATTTATTCAGTATGTTGTATCGTTACTTACTGCTTTTACTTTTGTTTTCTAGTAAAACGTATCTAAATGCTTGCTTTTTTTGTTCCAGGTCATCCCTGCCTTTTCCCAATCCTGAGTCTTATGAGGTCAATATGAACTATTATGTAACTGCTTTGTCTTATATATGCAACTGTTTAATTGGTTATTTTTTTTTTTTTTGTTTTGAGTATGTATCCACTGTTTCCATTCACAGCCATTTTTGACTCATCTGGTGTGCAACTTACTGGATGAAGGTAACACAGTTTTTCGTGATGGAGACTGGAATCAAGCAGCTACACATTATAGTGAAGGTGTAAATGTAGCCCGTTATGCACAGTCAGAAGCACTCGTGATCCCTGCAGAACTGCTAGAAAGTCTGTATGTTAACAGAGCAGCAGCACATTATTACCTTGTAAGTGTAAATGTTCCTTACTCCATGTTGCAAAAGTTAAGTCAACCAATTACTTTGTAATCACTTTCTATTTGTATATACATCTTTGTTCTTTGATGGCAAACTTTGGTCTTGTCTTTGCTCTTTTTTTAAGGGGGAATTTGAGCGTGGGCTGCAGGATTGTGACAGTGCACTATGTATCTCTGAGGGCAGTCGAAGAGCTCTTTACAGAAAGGCACTGTGTCTGAGAGAGCTGGGGCGTCTGAGAGAAGCCTATGAGTGTGGAACTGGGTGTTTACTTACTGCCCCTAATGTGAGTTATCATAACATCATGTGTTTGTGTTTATCGTTTATGGATCAGTGTAAATATTCCACATTGTTAATTTGTTAGTGTGTGTGTGTGTGTGTATGTATGTATGTATGTCTATATATATATATATATATATATATATATATATATATATATATATAATTATTTTATGTTTATTTTTTTTTTATTTAGGACAGGCAAGTGGGTGAGTTGGCCAAGGACCTTGCCAGCAAATTAGGTTTAAAAATCCGCAAGGCCTACGTCAGCTCCCAGGTGTGTGTAAAATCAAGGATAACATTACAGGACTTATTAGTCTGTAGTTTATTTTTTGATTTTTAATTGCTCTTTGATATGTCTAGGTGGAGTCTACATCTTCTACACCAGCCAGTAATGGAGAAAAAAGTCCTTCCACAGGGGAAGTAAGTTTAATACTGCATGGATGAGTGATTATTTAATTGATCTTGTTGTGTTTTTAAAACTAAATTTGTTTCTATTTTTTTAGACGTCATCAAACGGTCTTGAATCTTTGACAGATATTGGGTCAGGTACAGCTGATTTTGAGATGATATTTGCTATATTTCTGTCCATGTTGTGTAATTCATATATGCAATGTTAAAACTTACTCCATATTTTTAAACAGACATGACAAGTGCTCAGTGCATCCCTGCACCTTTGGCTACCCCAATTCCAGTTAGTGATGACCCCACAATCCCTTCTTTGAGCCCTGTGTTAACCCAGGACACACCTGAGAGCCCTAGTCAGGGTTCCACTGGACGTGTACAGTATTCTGTTCCCGAGTCTGAGGATATGGGTGAATGTGTGATGAATCCAGATCTAGACAGCATGTTGGAAAAAGGAGCAGAAGTCACTGTGGTAAGTCAGTGGTATTTAATATTGCATTCAAAATGCTTAGATGACTAATGTTGTTTTATCATTAATTATTGGTACTATTTTGTACTATTTCATTTTCTATATTATTGTTAACTCTGCCGTAAGTGATTTATCAAAGAAAAAACTAGAATGGCCAATGATGGCGAACCATCATTCTACCTTTGTACATAAGCTGACCTACTTGCCCGAATGAAACTGTGTTTTCTTATCATTATTTTGGTTAGCAGAGAATTAGCCTTTTTTTATTGGGTTTAAGCGTGATCTTTTTTTGGAATTTTATGTTTCCTCATTTAAATAAAAAACATTTTGCTTTTGCTTTTTGTTTTGCTTATAACAATTATGACACCTTTCTAATTAAAGTCAACCCCATAATACTACCACCATTGCTTTAAAGATGAAAAAGAGTTGTTTTGATGTCAAACCATAATTAACCCATTTAACTAACCAATTGTCTTCAAACTATTCATTTCAAACAATTTACTGTACCATAGTCACAATTAAAAAGTTTTATTTTTAAAGCTGAAGTGCTTTAGACGAGTCAGGTACAGTGTTTTTATTTTACAGTGTGTCTTATGCTATAGTAACGTGTATATGCACACATGGATACTTCGAGTGTTTAATTTAAGAGTAATTTAAGAAGTAGGTTTTTTAATATCAGATCAATTTAAAGCATAAGTAAAATCTAACTTTTCCTCTCTTCTGCTTATATTTTTGATTAGAACCCTGTTCAGGGGGCCATTCCCACTAACCTTCCAAATACAGCTGTTGCATTGCGCCCTGCGTACCCCTCTGGTCTCCCAGCCTCTCCATCTGCGCTTAGTTCTTCATATTTTGGCTCTGCTGTCGGTTCCCTGGCTCAGCTGGACTCTTTCTCAGCACTTGGGCAGAGTGAAAGTTCCCCACAAACCATGGAGTCTCTTCTTCCTTTTACTGCTGGAGCTGCAGACTCTGCTGGCAGGGCCAGAGCAGAATCATTTGGCAGTCAAGGACTTGACTCGCTTTCTGAGTACACTTTACCTGGTAATTCCATGTTTTATTTCATAGAATATGTTTATTGTAAAACTTAATTTAACATTGAATGAATTGTGCTGACTGAAAAATGGAATGTAAATTTTTATTAGTTAAAGTTTTACTTCATGATATCACTTTTTTTGTGCGATCCAATCAGGAGGAAGGGTGTCTACCAGTTTTATTCCTGGATTACGGAACCACAGTGCCATTCACTCTGTACGGAGTGCCACATTTATCACTTTTATGTATTGAATTTTAAGCAATGTTTTTTGTGTGCTGTATGAAAACTTCTTTTCATCTGCCGTTTTACAGAATGGCTCAGCTGCTACAAACCTGTCCTTGTTGTCCCAGAATCCATTGGCTGCCACTCATGAGTTTCGACAGGCTTGTCATGCTTGCTATAGTCGCATAGGTAGGCTGCTGTTTGAGCTTTGAATTGAAGATTCAGCGTGGTTCGCTTTTAGAGGCCTAATTAACCTGCTTCTGATGTAGGGCCTCGAGTCATGGATTATAAGTATCAGCCCGAAGCCGCTCATCGCTGTAAGAGAGATGTGCTGCTATGTCGGCTTAAGTCATCTGACGATACCGTTTGGAAGCGGATACGCCCACGTCCTGCTCGAAACAACTTCCTTGGAGCATTTGTTCTCTGCAAAGGTGCCTTTGTTACTTAAACCAGACTTAGCAGTGTGTGTGTGTTGTATGCAAGTTAAAAGTTCACTTTAAGGCAATGTGTGATTTTATGGAAAGTTATTTTTAAATGAGTTATTTAGCTTTTTTTCTAATAAATCTAGTGTTACCCTAACCCTGGTAATGCCTGGAGAATGGCATTACATACTATTATTATGTACACTGGGTATGATCATGCTTGTTAAACAGCAAGCAGATGTGCGAGCATGTGACATGTGAATCAGTAAATAACTTTAAGGGAGATAAATTGCATTGTGGCTGATATTCAGCCATAAAACAAAAGTAGGTGCCTGCATTATAATAAGTTTTCCCATCTTTTGAAGACCCTGCATTTGCAAACTTGAATTTTGTTTTGTATTTAATCTCAAAGTTAGGGGCTCAAATTCTGTAATAGTATAGACACCAATTGTAAACATAACAGTGATACATTTTAAAGTAAAAACTTATTAATGCGTTTAAATTGGCTTCTCAAATGAAAAACGTTTATCCACACTAGTGGGTCATTGTCACGTGAGTCATATGGTAATAAAATATGCATATGCTGCTATAAATGTAGCTGCAACTAATTTGCAGTTGTTTGCCTCATGACAGAAAAAAAAATAAAGTAGGAAAAATCAGTTCAAGAGTGCATTATAGAAGACCAATCTAAGTCCTTATCATTAAAAGCCAGTCTGAGAGCTAAACCTGTTTCTTTTAAATATTCAGCAGAGGTTTCAAAAGTCTCTATTTTAGAGTACCAAACACTGCAGTAGTGTTAATGTCGACATTGACTTAAATGTAGCAAGTTATTATTTTATTAGAAACAATTTGCTCTGGAAAAAGTCTGAGTCAAGTGGGTTAATAATTTGTTTATTTCCATGCAGAGGTACAGGAACGCCAGGAGTGCCAGTATGGGGAGAACTGTACCTTTGCCTATTGCCAGGAGGAAATTGATGTTTGGACGCAAGAGAGAAAAGGGGCTCTGAGTCGAGAACTACTATTTGATCCCTTGGGTACGAATGAGAGACGGGCACTTAGTGTCACTCGGCTGTTGCAGATTCATATGGGCATGTTCATGTTCCTCTGTGAGGTAGGCCATCATTGTACTACAGTAGCTTTTTCATGTCTGGACCATATATTATAATTTGTTTTTCTCTGTTCTTGCTTTGAAGGAATGTTTTGACAGTAAGCCTCGTATCATAAGTAAGCGCAGCAAAGAGAACCTAGGTGTCTGCTCCAACCTTACTGCAAAACATCCTTTTGATGATAACAAGTAAGCTGTTTATTACTCTGCATTGTTTTTTTTAATAGAATCTCAAAATAGTTTGGGCTGAAGTGGTATTTTCTCATGTTTGAACCAACACGTGTTTCTGTTCACTAGGTGCCTTGTGCATGTTGTTCGCTCGGCCAACGTGCGCTACAGTAAGATTCGTCCTCTGCATGCACTGTGCCAGTTTGACGTCTGCCGCCATGAAGTGCGCTACGGCTGCCAGCGTGAAGACAGCTGCTCTTTTGCTCACTCTGTTATTGAGCTTAAGTGCTGGGTGTTACAGCAGGACACTGGTACGTTTAATATGCTTTTCAAGCTGTTCGAGACAGCTTTTAATTCCCAATTGATTGATGAATCTCTAAATTAAAAACTTGACTAACCATCCTTAAGTACTGGTAGAATATATGAATAATAAATTCTGCAGTCCTTTTACTGAAAGAAGTTTTGAAATGATTAATATATTATTTAAATCATGCTTAATTTTTACAGTGATATGTTGTATACCCTTTTCCACACCTTTGCATGGAAAACCCACTATGCTACCATGCCTCCACAGTTTATAATAGCCTAAAATATTCTGGGAGTCAGGGGAGGTTTGCTGTTTAAAGAATCTAGGGCAAAAACTGTAGATGAGTGTACATGAGCATCAAACCTCGTCTTGTATCGTATTGTTTAAGAAATTATTAAGGAACTTAATTAAGAAAAATTTCACATTTCAGCTTCTGGTAAAAGCTTTTCAGTTTTTGGTAAAAATAGATTTTAGAATCTACATGCCAAATATTGAATCCAGACTGTTACCTAAAACTCCTATCTATAATGACATGGGTGTGTGCAGAATTGGCATTGGTCATCTGCATATATGTGAAGGTAACTGATTGATATTTTGGAAAAACATTCATTCATTCATTATCTCCCGCTTTATCCTCTATTAGGTTCGCGGTGGGGTTCCCCATGCCCATCCAGGGGAGAACATCTCGGGTGCTGGGCAGATACACCCAGGACAGGGCGCCAATCCATCGCTGGGCACACACTCACTCACACAGACACACTCTATATGGGGCAATTTGGAGAATTCAATTGACTTGATCCATGTTTTTGGACTGTGGGAGGAAACCGGAGAACCCGGAGGAAACCCACGCAGACACGGGGAGAACATGGAAACTCCACCCAGATGGGGATTCGAACCGGGAATCCCTAGCGCTGAGAGGCGAACGTGCTAACCACTAAGCCACCGTGCCATTTTGGAAAAACATGTTCCCATTAAGTTTGTCTTTTCCAAGAATGCTAAGTCTAATTCGGCCGAAGAATGTTATTTTTCTCGGTTTGTTAAAAAAAAGATTTGGGTGAATTCACAAATTAGATTATTGAATAAACAAATTATTATGTACAGTTTATGCAAAACAAGTGGATCTTGTTGAACTGTTGTATGAAAACATTTAAGCACTGTAGGTCATGTTATTGCAAATCACTACTGTATTTAGGTAACCAAATCACAGTTGTGGTCATTTCTGATAACACACAACCTTGGATTTTCTTTTGCCTAATTGTCCAATTTATTATTGTTATTATTATTTAAATTAAAGTGGGTAAAAGCACAATATCCATTTTTAATGTACTATTGTTTTTCTTGCTATCTATAAATGCTGTTTATAAAATGTAATTTTACATGTGCTTTGTTTAGGTATCACACATGAGGAGATGGTACAAGAATCTAAAAGACATTGGCAGAGACTGGAACAGAATGCTCAGAGACAGAAGGTGAGTCCTTGTCTTAACTACAACAGCCATTTTTTATTTGTAATTTTACTCTTGTTTGTAAATCATATACAAGTTTTAATAACTTGACCACTCTGTTCTTTAAGCCAATGCATGTACCTCATCAGACCAGCAGCAATAGCACAGTCAGTAGAGATGGTGCTGGGTCTGGTGGAGGTGACTGTATAGGTGGCGGCATAGGTGGTGGAGGAACCTGCGGTCGTGGTAGAGGTCTTAACCTTAAGATGAAGTTTGTGTGCGGCCAGTGCTGGAGGGAAGGTCAAGTTAACGAGCCTGACAAGGCACTGAAATACTGTACTGCCAAAGCTAAACACAGGTGAGCTTACATAAGTCCTGATCGTATAAATACTGTGTTGATTTGTGTTGGAACATTTCCAATTAAAGTAAGGCATTATAGGAAAAGTTACTTTAAGTATAAGATTTATTTTGAGATTGTTTTGCTTTCCTTCTACACAGAGTACATTGTAAACATATGGTATATATAAAGGGTTAATGGATATTTAAAAAAAATTTAACCAACAAAAAAATTATTATTGATTGTGATTTTGATTGCTTTTAACACAGATATTTAAAGTGTCCAGTGTTTCTGATACATAAACCCTTAAAGTACATTTAAGTCTGTTGCTTACATGATTTTAGTAAATGTACACACAGCTTTTTTCTTAACTTTGTAGCAGATAAATCACATATTAAACAAAACTTATTTAGTGACTGAACATTTTGATTGCACATTTGTTTTCATTGGCAGCATATGAAGTATACAGAAATCATAAGGAATCACTTAATGGTAATTAAGAGGAAAAGACAGATATAGATAAACGGAGAGATAGATATAGATTATTTACTTTCCCCTGATACCCAGTAAAATATTGAATCAATAAAATATGATTTATGTTTAGTAAAGTCTCCTGGAAACCAACACTGACACCTAGAATAGCAGCAGAACATGAGGTTACTATGGTTGTACCTAAATTGGATGTTAAAACCACACATTTGAGCAAATAGTCTCAATAGTGTCAGTGTGGTGCCTTTTGGTACCTTAAGTGATTACAAAATAAGTACTGCATTGTATTCAACCCGATGTCTCTGCTTTATTACAGAAATGGCTCAAATATTTCTGCATTTGCATATTACCTCATTCTGCAAATTCATGAATGTTTTCCCCTCTGAATTTTACTGCAGTGCTGCCATACACTGTGAATCAATCAGGCATAATAGTGTCTTTAGTTATTCACCTTTTTGTTAATGGACAAGTTAATTTAAATCATTAAAATTGTTATTGTGATGGGAGATTTAGCAAAAAATAAAACTTGTCAAAAAATGTGAGTGGATTTTAAATTGCAATTTCCAATATGCAACAACAGGGGGCCTCTTAATGCAACAGTGTACCTGTTTAAAATGAACCAAAAGTAATTAGTTTAAAATTGAGCACTATCTTTTGTGACTTATGTCTGTATTTAATCTTGAATCATTTTTGTCTTCTGAGATCTGATGATCTTATCTGTGACATTGCAACATCAGTCTCAAAAGCCAGATCAGAATACACCTGTAACTTCAAAAATAAGTAATCATAAAAAATGTAAATATATAAAAATTCAGATTCTAGTTATTATATAAACAGTAAATACTGAATGGCCACTTTGTTAGAATCACCTGCCCTTTAATAATCGGTCCAACCAATGGCGGTTCCAATTGGACAGTTCAGCATATAGTACCTCATAAATTTAAGTGTTTTTCTTGGATCAGATTAGGTATACATCCACAGTATAATGGCACATGAATGAAATTTGCATCAATAAGTGGTGGAAAGACATTTGTTCAGTTGAATTTCAGCACAATGTTTAATTTGGCACAAACAGTATAAATTTATACAGTTTCTCTTTTTAACTTTTAACTTGCACATTGATAATATATTTTTAATTTTTTGCATAACTATTTTTTTAAATCCAATTTTTACTTACTGTGGAGATGTCGGAAAAAGAATTTCACTGCTGACTGTACCGTGTATAACTACGCATGTGACAAACTTGATTTGATTTGATTTTAATTAAAATGTTACTCATCATTACTCAAAAAAACAACTGTTCAAATATTGTAATTTTTGGTTACAGTGCAACTCGGTGACCAGGTTCTTAAATCTTTTATTTAGAATAAATTACTTTTAACATCTATATCAAGATCTCGAACAGTCATCTGACATTTTTGAGCCCCCTATAAAAACCATTCTTATTCATTTCTGATAATTTTTTTTTATTTTTAGCTGGACAAAAGAGCGTCGAGTATTGTTGGTGAAATCATTTGAGAAGAAAAAGTGGGTGGTTGTAAGACCGCTGCCTTTTTCCCGTACCTACCCTCAGCAATATGATGTAAGTTTAAACCCAATCTGCTGTAATGTTGAGCAGAATTTAACAATGATATTTGTAATTATAAACTGTAATGGCAGTGAATTGCTATCATTACCCTGTTGTTTGACTCCATTAGACACTACCTAATTTAGTAACAAAGATAAAATCTTGATTTAAATGTCATTGTGTAGATGTGCGTTCATGTGATGAAACAGAAAAAGTGCCACTACATTGGAAACTGCTCTTTTGCGCATAGTTTGGAGGAACGAGATGTGTGGACCTATATGAAGAATAATAGCTGTCAGTATCTCAACCTTATTGAGGTTTTATGCCATTTTTCTCATGTTTTGCTTCTGTATTGCAACTGACATTAAGCTTTTTTTTAAACTTACAGTGAGAGATATGCAACAAATGTATGATTTGTGGCTGTCATTGACCAATCAAAATCGTCGATCAGATGGCGCTCTTGTGATCCCACCTAATGAAGATAAACAAAATGCTGGTTCTGCTGACTACAATGAGACAGTGGTAAGTAATCGACTAAATGAGAAACATTTACAATCACAATCCTACTACAAAATTAATACTAGCAATAAATAATAGAATTGTTTTTGCTGTTAATTCATTATAACTGTTGAATGATTTTTGCTATTGTGTAGATTAAGTAATGCATAAAATGACTAATGCTAACACAATTTTTACATTAAATAACTACATTTAAATGTTATTTTGATGCTACTATATTTGATGACGTACTGCGCATTTCTTCAGTTTTCTGTTAATTAACGTACAATCTAACCTTGACTTTGATCTAAAATGGCTTTGAGCAGTTATATTTATGTTCATACATACATACAGCAGTTTGAGAAAATGAGTTTGTTTTTTAAATATTGATCATTTTGTAGATCTGATGTGTAGCATTTTTTTTTTTTATGAAACAAAAATGATATCTGTTCTGTGAGGGTTCTGACCATTAGAGTACAGAGTAAAGGAGACTAACTGTTTGACTACAGTCTATAATAGTGTAATTATAATATTATCAGGCTATTTTTTTTTTGGTTTGTTTTTAAATCTGAGTTTTAGACTGATTTGTGGTTTTGATCGACAGGCTGGAAGGCAGTGTTCTGGAAATGGTGATCTGTGACCCTGGCCAAAGCATTAAAGAGCAGGTTGTGTGTGCCCCTAAATGAAGCTTCCCATGAAGAGAACCAGTCATGCACCAGATGTCAGATTGTCTTTATTTTTTCCTTCAGTCCAGGTTAAGAAGCACTTTGCCCCTGTGCACTGCAGCCAGTCAAATCATAAGCCTGTTATGGTAATTTTGAACAGACTTATGTTTTGTTGTTTATGCACATTTGCAGTTATTGACATTAACATTGGTGGTTTGCTTTAACACCGGTATTCTGACAACCGAAATAATATCCTTTTGAATTCCTTAACCAAATAATGACAAGCTGCTGATTAAAAGAACATTCACCAAATTCTTGCTAAGGACAAAGGGTGCCAGCAGCTATTTAGCCCATTTATCTTAAACCTAAGCTTATTTTACTTCAAACAGAAGTAAATGCTGTTCTTTGAGTCACACCCATTTGATGTGAAAACAGTTATCTTTACTTGAAGGTATTTATCGCCAGCTGTGTCCATCCAAACCAATCTTTGCAAATGATAAATTTATTTGGCCACAGTAACATAACCTTAATTTGGTCCCCAAGACGTTTGCAAGTTTTTCCATCTACCAGTTTTGCATGCTTGAATCTGCAGCAGTAGCTGTGAAGGGGCAGTGTTTGTAGTAAGAAGTTAAGTGCTAAAGAGTTATTTGCGTAAGGTGAATGAGATAAATTGCTCCCTTTTCAACGTGATCTGATTTACGAAAAAGTTAAATATATTCTAAAGAAAATACCTTTCTGTAATAAACAATTTCTTTATTTGCATCATTTGTTGTCATAAAATCAGTAGAACCCACGTGACTATTAGTGAAAGTATGATTAAAAATTATTTGTAGGTGACCCATCCGAAATGAACACTAGTTCTCCATAGCTAAATTTATAAACTGGTTTTAGGGAGTAGCCTGAGAATGAAGCTGAACTTGCAGAACTATAGGAAAATGTAAGTTGTGGTGTGCCTATGCGTAATTATATTCCCTTTAAAAAAAAATCTATATCCTCATTACATACCTTGCTACTCTGGTAAGTCCTGTCCATACGTATGGTGGACATACATATTTACTATATACTACTAATAATTATGATAAGCAGTTAAGCTTAATTAAATATAGCCTGACCTTGTATTGATTATATAGAACCTGTTGTTATTGAACTATGCTATATTACTGTATTGCTGATTAGATGACTAGTGTTTTTTCCTGCTTCTGTGAGGGGTCATTCCAGAAGTGTCAACGATAACAGCATGTGAATACTGTCAATACACAGTGAGCACAATGTGAGCACATTCACATGTAGTGCATGGTGGAAAGTTTAAGTATAATACAGTAATGTGTAGATGATGGGATATGCATTTGCTATGTCACTAGGTGAAATGCTTGAAAAAGGCCTTTTTGGAATGACCTTGCTGTATGCTTCAGTGAGGGATTGTATTATTACTACTATTATTACTATTATGATAATGATAACTATTATGCCTCTATCCTCCTATATTCAACTGATATGTATATGTTATTGCAATGTATAACTTTCTCTTTAAGTATATGTATTCATGTATGAGCATAAAACTTAACAGTGAATAGTCTCTGTATGCTGGGGATGTATGTTTAGGGAGATTATACATGTGCTTGAGGTTTTAGACTAAAAATAAAAGATCAAGTATCCAATTCTAACCCCAGCAGACTATTTGGAACCTTTGATTCACATTTTGTCACATGTTTTCTTGATATCTCAGTCATGTGCCTTTTGGTTTGATTTTTGATGTAAAAATCTAGATTAAATTATAAGAAATGTGGATATCCTCAGGCACATGTATTTTCAGTCAGTTGTGATGAAATGTTAAGCATACATATATTTGTTTCTTTGCATAGCGCCTTACATGTTAACATATATGATTATAAATATCCCTTACTTGTATAATCTTTCTCTGTTAGTATATGATAATGATTACATACCTACTTAAGACAACTTGAATATGGAAATAGAAGCAAGGTTCTTGAAGTGATATGTGATTTGTTCTGTTAGCTGAAGTCACATGTGTAGCATGATTGGATTGTTCACAAGCTCTAGTTGTCTTGATTTGTGAAAGTTGCTTTTCACAGATTTGTTCAGATGTATCACATTTGACAACAGATAGACAATCAAAAGTTGCCAGATTAAGGTAAAGTTCCAACTCCGATCAGCCATGATGGCGTCGTCAAACTGTCATATATCAAGATCTGAATGTTTGCTCATCAGATAACCTGTACGGCACTGAGAGCATGAAATACCAAACGTTACATGTCCTTAACTTTTCCACTTGAGTTCAATACTTTTTTAAACAGCTCCTTCACATTCATGAATTATAGAGAGATTGCATGTCGCAGTCTTTTTTTTTTTTTTTTTTTTTTTTTTTTGATTGACCCAAAATCATTTTACTCTGAATAAATATAATGGCACATTAATCCTGATACAATATTCCACTTACATTCTGAAATGACATGATGGGTTATGTTAAAGATGCTGTTCTCTGTCCAGATGAATTATTTTTCAACTGTTTAAGATGAAAAAGATAGAAATCTGTGTT
Source organism: Corydoras sp. C115 (assembly GCA_019802505.1). Classification (NCBI taxonomy): domain Eukaryota; kingdom Metazoa; phylum Chordata; class Actinopteri; order Siluriformes; family Callichthyidae; genus Corydoras; species Corydoras sp. C115. The sequence goes on from JAFMOC010000004.1 coordinate 597,712, forward strand.
TTGAAAAAAAAAAAAAAAAAAAAAAAAAGCCACTTTTGTACTGTATTTTTACATTATTCGTTTTGCTTCTCCTGTTTTCTCCCTGATTTAAAATTAAATATGAATTACAATGGACCAAATCTCATGGGTGTTTAACAATAAACAGACTGTTTTAAAATGTGTCAATTTTTTGTGGGGGGGTGGGGGCTTATACATATGCTTATGCTAATTATATTTAGTCAGAATGCCAAGCAGCACTTTAATTCCATTCTTTATTCACTGAGAATATAATTCATCATATGTTTATGAATAAGTTCAAACTGGATTCCAAAAAAGTTGGGACACTAAACAAATTGTAAATAAAAACTGAATGCAATTATGTGGGAAATATTTTATTCATAATAGAACATAGATGACAGATCAAAAGTTTAATCTGAGTAAATGTAACATTTTAAAGGAATTTAAATTTCACAGTGTCAACAAATTGGGACAAGTAGCAATAAGTGGCTGAAAAACGGAAATTGAGCATATAATGAACAGCTGGAAGACATTGGAATTGACATGTTTGGGTATAAAAAGAGCTTTTCAGAGTGTCAGTGTCTCAGAAGCCAAGTTGGTAAGAGGATCACTAATTCCACCATTGTAGCGCAGAAAGATCCATCCATCCATCCATTATCTTCCGCTTTATCCTATATTAGGGTCGCGGGGGAGAACGTTTCGGGCGCTGGGCAGAAACACTCAGGACAGGGTGCCAATCTATCGCTGGGTACACACACACTCACACACACTCTGTATGGGGCAATTTGGAGAACTCAATTGACTTCATCCATGTTTTTGGACTGTGGGAGGAACACGGGGAGAACGCGCAGAAAGATAGTGCAGCAATATTAACATGGTGTTATCCAGCGTAAAATAGCAAAAACTTTCATGTTATCATCATCAACCGTGTATAACATCATCAAAAGGTTCAGAGAATCTGGAACAATCACTGAGGATCAAGGCCGTAAAACTCTACTGGATGCTTGTGATTTCCGGGCCCGCCGCCGTGCCATCCGCCGTTGCCAGCTGAAACTCTACATTGCAAGAGGAAGCCATTTCTAAGCAAGCTCCACAAGCTCAGACGTTTGCACTGGGTCAGGAGTCATTGAAAATGGAGTGCGCCAAAATGGAAGACTGTGCTGTGGTCAGATGATTCACAATTTGAAGTTCTTTATGGAACACTTGGACGCCGTGTCATCCGGACCAGAGAGAACCAGGGTAGCCCAATTTGTTATCACGCTCCGTTCAGAAGCCTGCATCACTGATGGTATGGGGTTGAATGAGTGGTTGTGACATGGGCAGCTAGCCTGTCTGGAAAGGCACTATTAATGCAGAGAACTATTTTCAGGTTCTAGAACAACATATGCTCCAATCTAGATGTCATCTCTTTCAGGGAAGACCCAGCATTTTTCAACAAAATAATGCCAGAGCACATTCTGCAGCAATCACAACATTATGGCTACGTAGGAGAAGGATGCAGGTACCGAAATGGCCAGCCTGCAGTCCAGATGTTTTACCTATAGAGAACATTTGGCGCATCATAATGAGGAAGGTGTGAAAAAAAAGGGCCCAAGACGATTGAATAGTTAGAGGCCTTTATTAGACATGAATGGGAGAGCATTCCTATTTCTAAACTTGAGAAAAAGGACTCCTCTGTCCCCAGACGTCTGAGTGTTGTAAGAAGAAGGGGGGATTCCACATAGTGGTGAAAATGGCCTTGTTCCAACTTTTTTGGGATTTGTTGACGCCATGAAATTTTGAAACAACATATTTTTTCCTTACATTGATAGTTTCTCTCAGTTTAAACTTTTGATCTGTAATTTGTGTTCTATTCTGAATAAAATATTGACATTTGCCATCTCCATCATTGCATTCAGTTTTTATTCACAATTTGTTGTGTCCCAACTTTTTTGGAATCAGGTTTGTATTTTATAGTTGTGAACTGCTTCACTGGCAGCTGCAGCACAAAATGTTTGTTGCACTGTTTAAAATGCTATATGAGTCAAGCTGCAATGTACTCTGCAGGGTAAAGTTAATCTTGGATAACATGGTGTAAGATCACTTTCAGAATACACCTGCATTTGAATAGGATAAGTGCTCGTAGAACAGTGTGATATCTTCTTTCTGCTGAAAGGCTTTTTAAGAAATTGTGTCCAGTATATATAATAGAGCAGTAGTAAATGAAAGGATGTGTGTTATCATTAATTAGCATCAAGGTTGAGATAATCTACAGCAACTAACTCAGGTTAAGGGCCCTAGCCTCTGTTGTTTTAAAGACCATTAAAATTGGAATATTGGTGTTAATTTATATATATATATATATATAGAGAGAGAGAGAGAGAGAGAGAGAGAGAGAGAGAGAGAGAGAGAGAGAGAGAGAGAAAATTAGTTGGTCTTTTTCAATTGTGAGTTGTGCAAAAGACAAAGTTAAACATAAAACATTCTTAATAACAATTTAAGTTTGATATTATTTCTGATGTGTTAAACACTGCTAAAAATGTAAGAAGTAAATTAGAGAACATTATTATTTGTTTAAAAATGAACTAATTCTAGTTTGAATATTTTTCATTAATGTTTTTTTTTTGTTTGTTTTTTATTAATATTTTTATTTTATGAAGGTGCTAAAAGTTTTAGCACCTTCTTTTCATAACAGCCACGTTCACGCGCACGTTTTGGGTTTGCTTGTGTAACTTGGCTTCCTTCCAATTGTAGTTTTGGAACAGACAGTTTCGACAACCAATTGTACTCACTAGAACGCCCTACGTTCCGCCCATCAGAGATTGTGCAGTGACGCCATTGGTTTGGCGATCGAAATAAAGCCTGTCCTGAGCTGGGCTGTCAACGTCCAGAAGTGTGTGCTGTGAAGAACTTCACGTCTGCGACATTCTTACCTTAACAAAGGTTTTGCCTTTTGGTTTTTTAACTGAAATAGAACTACCTTTAGCGCAAGAACTTGTTTAGTAAGGAGCATGGATACTCTTGAGGTGTCTTCAGATATTCCGGAAATATTCAGAGCTCTGCTTGAGCAGCCGTTCTCATATCTCGAAGGTAAGCGTGCAAGCACCCCATATTAATTTTAATCACGCATGGAACTAATTATTGAAACTGAAATAAACAGCGGTCAATTAGCGTGGTCGGATAACTTGGCTCCTGGTAAGTAAACATTCAGCTAGAACCCGTGCTGCTTTTTCTATTAATACACTGAGAAGTACAAGTGAATAAAGTGGACTACTGTACAACTCAAACTGCTGGATTCTGACACAGTAGATGTGATGGTATGTACTGTATGCATGGATATAAGGCTTTAACAACCTCTAAACCCTTTTAGTCGTTACACAGAACTACAGTACAAATCCATACATCTGACATAAATAAGGATGATCCATCCATTATCTTCCGCTTTATCCTATACTAGGGTCGCGGGGAGGTTCCCCATGCCCATCCAGGGAAGAGCGTCTTGGGCGCTGGGCAGATACACCCAGGACAGGGTACCAATCTATCGCTGAGCACACTCATTCACACAGACATACACACTCATTATGGGGTAATTTGGAGAATTCAATTGACCTTGATCCTTGTTTTTGGACTGTGGGAGGAAAACAGAGAACCCGGAGGAAACCCACACGGACACGGGGAGAACATGGAAACTCCACCCAGGTTGGGATTCAAACTGGGAATGCTTAGCGCCTGGAGGCAAATGTGCTAACCACTAAGCCACCATGCCACCCTAGAAAGAAGATATGCTGTTTAATTATCTAAGTTTCAAGATATCAAATGCATTGTTTCAAAGAAAAGCCCAAAGGATTAATATGACCTCACCGACAATTAACATAAAATGATTAGGATTTACCATTAGAATATGTTCCTGTAATTAGGAAATAATGAATGACACTCCAATCTAAATAATTCTGGTGACTAATTGAAAAAATCACTTTGGTTGAAAACTTGACCTGAGATACAAATGGTCACATATTTTGATAGCTGCTTTTCAAAATATAATTATTAAACAAGCACTCCGTGCCCAGCGATGGATTGGCGCCCTGTCCTGGCCAAATTACCCCATAATGAGTGTGTATGTCTGTGTGAGTGAGTGTGCTCAGCGATAGATTGGTACCCTGTCCTGGGTCTATCTGCCCAGCGCCCGAGACGTTCTCCCCTGGATGGGCATGGGGAACCCCACCGCGACCCTAGTAGAGGATAAAGCGGAAGATAATGGATGGATCATCCTTATTTATGTCAGATGTATGGATTTGTACTGTAGTTCTGTGTAACGACTAAAAGGGTTTAGAGGTTGTTAAAGCCTTATATCCATGCATACAGTACATACCATCACAGCTGCTGTGTCAGAATCCAGCAGTTTGAGTTGTACAGTAGTCCACTTTATTCACTTGTACTTCTCAGTGTATTAATGGAAAAAGCAGCACGGGTTCTAGCTGAATGTTTACTTACCAGGAGCCAAGTTATCCGACCACGTTAATTGACCGCTGTTTATTTCAGTTTCAATAATTAGTTCCATGCGTGATTAATTAATTGAACAAGCACTCCCCACTGCCTTTACTTTCATATGTTCAGTATTTGAGTTATTGTTGTTTAGCTGTTAATTAGTAACAGCACCCTCTAAGATCACAGAATCAGATCACTCAGAGATTTCAGTGCTACATCAGCACTGGAAATGGCATGTGAGTCAAAGGTGGCCCTCATAAATCTGCTTGGCGAACATATATGGCAGTGCTACTTACATTTATGCCATAAGTGGCATACATATAAATAAAAAACTCAAATGGCCAACAGAAGAAAACTTTTTAGAACCATGGATGTAGCAATATTTTATCAGTCATTTGTTAAGAAAATAATATACTGTCATGTGAGAGGGATTTGTTCTCCAAATTAATGTTAAAAATGTCTCATACACACACACACACATTACACATACATTATATATTAAGAATATATTAGTGATTTCTCAACTTTGGCTTGCACTACAACTACACTAACTTTAATAATGAAGATGTATTCATATTTGTAATAAAGGTTTTAGATATTTGAACCCTACATTAATTGTTCTGTAATTAGATAACTCTTGAAGACCGTTATCTGTTATAATCCCCTGTTCTAAACACAAACCCAAAGTTAAATGCAGTTTTTTTTTTAAATATGGGATTTCCAACAATATTAAATCTCAAACACATAAGCTTACATATAAAATTAGATGTTAAATTGACCAAACGCTGCATCTTTCCACTTTTATATCGTACATGTAACAAATGGCGTTCCATAGTCCATGTGGGCGCGCGCTATGCAGAGTTATGAAAGAAACTGCGTCACGTGCGCGATGTTTGTTTTTCTCGATGTGGGATGGGAGGTGCGAATATGCTACAGTGAATTATGATTACAATTTGCTTTTAATTAACCGTATTGCTATAAATAACTATGCAGCGTCTTTGAAATCGTTTATGATACAGTAAATGTGTTAGAAAGCGGAGAATCGACTCTGGTTAATTCGCCGCATAAAAACAGGACTGACCAATCAGCTTACAGGTTTACACTTCGTCATCAACGTCAGCGTCGTCTGTGCTCAGTATGGAGTGTTAATGACAATAGAGACAGCCTCGTGTTTACGGAAAACAATCTTATAGCAGTAAAAGATGAATAAAATGTCCGAGGACGTAATGCTCATTTGGGATGAAACCACCACAGCGTCGGATGCATTACCAGTATCCTTTAAAAGAATATTGGAAAATCCTCCTCCCAATTTATTGCAGTGTGCAGGTGTGTGTTATCTGCATAGTTGCTTAATTTCTTATCATTAGCCGTGAAGCTACACCAAACCAGTCAGTTAATATATATATATATATATATATATATATATATATATATATATATATATATATATATATATATATATATATCTCCATCCATTATCTCCCGCTTTATACTCTGCGGTGGGGTTCCCCATGCCCATCCAGGGGAGAACGTCTCAGACGCTGGGCAGATAGGACAGGGCGCCAATCCATCGCTGATATATATATATATATATATATATATATATATATATATATATATATATATATATATATATACACACACACTGTAAATATCAACTGTTTTTAAACTGAGTTCAGCTACAACTTCATATTTACAGACAATTAATAAGTCTGTCGCTCATGATATAGGTTATATACAGACTGGTAACTGGTGTTTAATTATTAAAGGCACAAATGAAAATAGAAAATATATTAGTCACTATTTGTAAAATCTGTTGGATAGAAACAACGTAACCAATTTAAACATGAAAAGCAAGTTCTAAGCGCTCTCTCTCTCTCTCACACACACCTTTTACTGATCAACCACATCTGCTGCTAGAACATCACTAACTTGCTGGGGTCTAAACTTCTCATTCTCATTAAATATTGAGTAATTGTAATTAGTAATTGATGAAGAAATATACAGCACAAAATGCAGCAGTTAGGAGTAACTGGATGACTGGAGCAGAAAAATATCTTGCTGGAAAAGTGTCTGGCATATGTCTGTTAACAGATCCTAAATAGATGCCTGAATTGAAACTGAACATTATCAGTATTTTTATTTTGGTGCATTCACAAGTTTACTTTTGAGGTTACATTGTGTAATAAAGTCTTTTTGTGTATCATACAAGGTACGAATGTGGGCATATTTTATTTGATGATAATCATGAATTGCTGGTGTTTTTATGTTTTGATTTCAGAAAATGATAAAGATAAGCTTTCAGGGGATGAAGTTGACAGTGCTGGCGATAGTGGTTTGGGGTCATCAGCCGCCTTGACTCCTGCTATCTGGCAAAAGACTATTCCTTATGATGGCAAAACATTTCACCTTGAGTACATGGATTTGGAGGAGTTTTTAATGGAGAATGGTATTACCATGTCCTCTGAAGAAGTCCAGAAAAATAGCCCTTCTTTGGAGAGCTTCAGCCAGTCACATGAAAACAAACCCATCATACCAAAAATGGAAACAAGCCAGTCTCCTCCCATTACTCCTCTCCCAACTATCGAGCTTGTGCAGTGTGAAGAAGAAATAATCACAACATTTGAGTCTGATGTTAATATAGTAAATACTACATCAGGTCAGTACAGAAGTGTAATTTTTTTTCATATTTGATTTGATATATTGAGCAGTTTAGAAGTTTCCTTTTTTTATGAAATTATTTTATGAAAGTTTCTTTAAGTGCATGGGCATTAAAAATAAAAGCATGTTTGGTCTCTATTAATCAAAAATTCTTAAAATGATGGCATGTGTAATGTTAAGGTTTTCTTTACATTTACTGTCATTTCAGCACCAGATTAGTTTAGACAATCCTGAAGTCTGGAAAGCCATACTGAGAAGGCTGAGAACAAACTCAATATCTGCTTAAATGTTAAGAATGGGATCAGCATTACCTGCCATCCATAACTTGTGATTTAAGAATGTTATTTGCCATAAATGGTGTGTTATGTATTATTTAAGGTGCTTTGTAAGCAAAAAAAACAAGGGAGTGAATACATCACAGTAAAGAGGTGTTATTAGGCACAATGTGAAGCAGAGTTCAATTACACAATTATCTAGTCCAATTATCTCTTTCCCATGATTTATTCACTGTAATACACAACCTTGAGTGCCTTGTTGCTTTTATAAAACATTTACAAACAAATTTAAATTAAATTAAACACAATTAAATTTAAAAACATGAGATTTGATTCATAAATGTGTTTATTTAAAGCAAATTGTCGATAAATTGGTCGTCTGTGATGTCATCTAGTCTGGGCTTTAAACTGAACAATGATCACTGTGTAACAGGATTACGGTTTCTCTTATCAATTAACAACTGCCGTATCATGCATTGAAACAAATGTAAAGCGGTCAGAGGTGTGCATTATTGTCAGTAATGTCGCAGCTGGACAAATGGCTCAGCCAATCAGATTTAGAGAACAGAACTACCCATTTTATAAATCTGTATAAACATTCACCGCCAAAATTGTGATTTGATGATTCCCCATCTGTTCCTCTAAACACTTTGTTAGTCAACTCTTTGTCAACTTTGTTCTGTAGTGGTTAATTCAAAACCTCAGTTCAGCATTATTATTAAGTATTATTTGGTTGGTGGATGGTTCTGTTACTGGCCTAATTATAGTAATTATCACCAAATCAATTTTCTATATAAACTAATTTCAAAAAGGGGCGCTAGTGAACAGGCAATGGCGTAGGTTGGATTTTTTCGAGCTCCGCTGACTTTTCTTGATAAATATAGTTTGTGGCATTTGTTTTATAAAATAAAGTCATAGGTTAGGTATCTGAATGTGTATTTAATACACTCGTTTAATTTACTGACGAACTGGGCGAGTAAATGGCCAAGAATTTACGTCAATTCACGTTTACGGGTAAGAACATCGCTAACAGGCCTACTGCCTCGGGCGATACCCCACCGATATCCAAAGATAAAATGGCAGAGTTGAAGGCCGAGATTCTCGCGTCTTTAAAGGACGACATCACCACGATTCTAAGGTCTGAGCTGAAGAGTGTACTCGCAGACGAATTTGCGGGAATGAGGTCGGAGCTACGGGCTGTTAAAGAGGAAGTGATTAACAACGTGGCTGCGCTGCGAGCGGACATGGACAGTATGAAACAGACCGTTACGGGAATGGAACATGGCCTCTCTACATGCTCAGATGATATCACTACTCTGCAAACGACCGTGCACAAGCTTAGTAGGGATGTAGCTGGTCTGCAGGAGAAGTGTGTCGACATGGAGGGACGTATGAGGAGGTCAAATATTCGAATTCTTAATGTGTCTGAGAGCTCTGGATCGAGCTCTCCTGCTGCGATCTCAAAGTTATTGAAGGAGGTCTTACATCTGGAGAAGGAGGTCATAGTGGATAGGTCACATCGCAGCCTGCAATCGAGACAGGAGGGTGGCAAACCTCATGCTATCGTGGCCAAACTTCATTATTATCAGGACTGTGTGGATATTCTTCGTCGGGCTAGAGAGGCTGGCTCTCTGCAGTTCAACGGTACTAAGATTTTCATCTTTTCCCACTACCCACCTAGTGTCAGATTAGCTTTTAATGACGTAAAGAACATCCTTCGCGGGCATAAAGGAACTCGTTTTGGCATCTTCTACCCAGCTAAGCTCCGCATCACGCATAAGAAAGAGTTCAGAGATCCAGCGGAGGCTATGGCTTATGTGAAGGCCAACATCACACAGTCTGGGTAGTGCAGATAGTTAATTAGATACAATCGGGATTGTTGGTGAGTAACGAGAGATGAAGGAAATTTTATCCTATTATGGGACTATATTTGGACTTTATAAATGATGCAGGAGTCTCTATAAGAAACTAAAAATGATGAGTGAACTACGATTTATTTTTCATATAACCTAGAGGCTTAATGTTTAATCTGTTTATTAGCCACTTAAACTGTTTTTAGTGTATGTATGTGTATATATATATATATATATATATATATATATATATTTTTTTTGTGTGTCAGCGGTGCTGGGTTGCTTGTACCACTAATTTACCCCAGTTAGCACTTTAAAGTGTGTGTTTTGCAGCAGGGGGGTTTTAGAGCACCTTGTTATGTTAGGTGACATGGGTTGGGGGTTAACTGCACTATTTCTTATTGTTATTGTTTGTTTAAGGTATGCTGAGTTATTAGAGGCCTTTATGGGCTACTATTGTCAATATTTCACTATGATTGATATATGGCCAATGCATATTTAAAGAGTAAAGTTGGTAAGTTGGAACGTTAAATCTTTGAATCATCCGGTAAAGCGTAGTAAAGTATTCTCACATTTGAGGCTGATTGGGGCAGGAATTGCTTTTCTACAGGAAACTCACCTACGGATCTGTGATCATTATAGATTAAAGGGAGGTTGGGTGGGACAGGCTTATCACTCCAAATTTAACTCAAAATCATGGGGAGCTGCTATACTAATTAGCAAATCAGTTCCATTTATTATGTCAAGTCTGGATGCTGATCCAGCGTGTAGATATATATTGGTAACGGGTAGATTATATAATATCCCTGTGATACTTTTAAACGTGTATGCACCAAATTGGGACGACATTTCCTTCTTTAATGCTCTTTTCACTTGATTGCCTTATATGGATTTGCATCATCTTATTATGGGAGGGGACATGAACTGCAACCTGTCATATTTAGATCATAGTTCATCCTCACATCATTCCCTTTCAAAATCTGCTCAGGCTCTTAAAGTCTTTATGGACACCTACAAAATGATTGATATATGGCGCTTTCGTAATCCAAACTCCAGGGCTTACTCTTTCTTCTCTTATGTTCATAAAACTACTAAAAAACTATAAAAAAAAAATACTCCCGAATAGATTATATATTTCTTGATAAGCGTCTTTTGCCTTTAGTTACCGATTGTGAATATCAGGCTTGTGATATCGGACCATGCCCCAATGGTGATGGACCTAAAAATACCCACAACACATAACGAATACCGTCCTTGGCGGTTGAACACGCTATTATTGGCTGACCAAAATTTTGTTAAAATGATTTCGACCGAAATTAATTCCTTTCTAACACATAACACAACCCCAGGAATGTCCCCTTTAGTTATTTGGGAGGCGCTGAAGGCATATCTAAGAGGTCAAATAATATCTTACACGGCTTTTGTGAGAAGAGATCAGATGAGACGCCTGGAGGAATTAACAAAGGATATCTTAGATTTAGATGCTTTAATGGCCTGTTCTCCTTCTCCTGAGGTATATAAGAAAAGGCTGTTGGCACAGACGGAATATAATCTTTTGTCCACAAAATATGCCGAAAACATGATTAACAAAATTAATTGCAGGACATATGAGCATGGAGAGAAGACGGGGAAGATCCTTGCCCAACAGATACGTCAGAAGACAGCAAATCAAACTATTTCTGAAATAAAAGATGATCAAGATATCAGACATATAGACCACTTACAGATTAATAACTGTTTCCTTAAGTTTTACTCTAAATTATATCAGAATCACCCGGGGATGAAGCCACATTGAAAGCATTTTTTAAACAAATTGACCTACCAACAGTCGATGCGGAGGCTTTAAATAAGCTTGATGAGCCACTGACTAAAGAAGAGTTTCTTGCAGCAGTAAAATCTCTGCAAAGTGGCAAGAGCCCAGGTCCAGATGGGTTCCCCAGTGAATTCTTTAAGAAGTTTGCTGTGGAGCTCACTCCACTTTTGCTCCCGTTTATGGAGAATCATATACCTCCGGCTCACTACCTTTGACTATGCGTCAGGCAGTTATATCATTAATTCTCAAGAAAGATAAAGATCCTGGGGAATGTGGTCCTTATCGTCCAATCTCGCTTCTCAATGTAGATTGTAAATTTAGCCAAGATTCTTGCTCAGAGATTAGAAATTATTTTGCCATCTATAGTCTCAGATGATCAAACCGGATCTATTAAACACAGGCAATTATTTTTTAACACACGCCGATTATTTAATATTTTATATGATCCCACCCCATCAGAAGACACAGAAATATTGTTATCATTAGATGCTGAAAAAGCATTCGATCGTGTGAAGTGGCCTTATCTTTTTTATACAATGAAAAGGTTTGGATTTAGTCAACATTTTATTAGATGGATTGAAGTTCTTTATGCCTCACCTCTGGCAGCAGTCCGTACTGCTTTATCCTCTTTTTTTAAGCTAGGCAGAGCCATAGCTATTGAACCATTAGCCATATTACTACGCAACAAGGAGGCCATCAAAGGGATATGTAGAGGAGGTTTATTGCATAAGGTTTCTTTATACGCAGACGACATGCTTTTATATATATCTGACCCACTATGTAGTATACCGGAATTACTTAATGCATTAAATAGCTTTAGTTCAGTGTCAGGATATAAAATTAATTTAGGAAAGAGTGAGCTTATGCCCATAAACAATACAAAGCGGCTGAATTAAATCAGTTCCCATTTAAAATTAATACTGATAAGTTTACATATTTGGGATTATGGGTGACGCATACATTCAGAGACCTTTACGATGCTAATTTTCCCCCTCTTATATCAAAAGTGAAACAAGATCTTGAACGATGGAATTTACTCTCTCTGTCCCTAGGGGGCAGGATAAATATCATTAAAATGAACGTGGCCCCTAAATTCCTATTCTTGTTTCAAAACATTCCAATTTTTTTAACAAGAACTTTTTTTAAACATGTTAATAAGATGATTGTCGAGTTTATTTGGTATAATAAAAGGCCCAGAGCACGTCTGAGTATTTTGACAAGGCATCGTACACAAGGCGGTTTATCATTACCAAACTTTTTATATTATTATTGGGCCTGTAATGCACGGATATTATCTTATTGGATCAACAATGTGGGAGGACTAAGTGACCCTAAGTGGGTGCAATTGGAAAAAGTGTCATGTGCTCCAATATCACTGCAGGCATTGATTTGTTCTGTTGTTCCCATGCCTGAGCCTTTGTCCAGCTATACATCTAACCCGATTGTGAAATGTTCACTTAAAATTTGGATACAGTTTAGAAAGGTGTTCTTACTTAAAACCCCCTCCAGTTTGGCTCCTGTAATGGGTAATAATATGTTTACTCCTTCAGTAACTGATGTAGCCTTCATTAAATGGAGGGACATGGGTTTCTCTACCATTAAGGATCTCTTTGTTGATAACAAATTTGGAACATTTGAACAGCTCAGGAGCATAGGAAATATTCCTCATTCACATTTTTATAGGTACTTACAACTGCGAAGTTTTATCTCATCACATTACCCCCACTTCCCCACCTTACCACCGAAAAATCTTTTGGATACTATCTTAGATACTACTAGAGCCCCACTAAAAATTGGTATAGTATATGCTTTAATTAACTCAGAAAAATCTGAATCTCTACTATCACTGAAACAACGATGGGAGGAGGAACTAGGTATGCAGATATCGGAAAAGATCTGGGAGGAAGCCTTGGACAGAATTCATTCTTCATCAATATGCATGAGACATACTGTGATACAGTTCAAGGTTGTTCATCGTTTACATTGGTCTAAAACTAAGCTAAAAACCTTTTTACCCAATATTGATCCTGTATGTGAGAGATGTAATACGGACTTAGCCACTCTTACACACATGTATTGGGCCTGTTCTAAATTAACTACATTCTGGCAATCAATATTTTCCTTTCTCTCAAATGTTCTAGATATTACTATCCCACCTTCACCATATGAGGCCATATTTGGGGTGACATCACAGGATCTTTTACATAGGTAAATCAACAAAGAATGTAATTGCTTTTTCAACTTTGTTAGCAAGGCGACTAATTTTACTTAATTGGAAAGATACACGTCCTCCTACCTTTAAACATTGGATTAAGGAACTAATGTACTTTTTGAATTTAGAAAAAATTCGGTATACGACGAGAGGAGACGGCTTGAAATTCTATGCTATCTGGCAGCCTGTCATTACATATGTGGAACAAATGGATATTGATGCATAAGACCGTTTGTATGTACTACCATTATCGGCCATGTTGTGTACACTGTGACTGTTACAGCTACCATTACTGGACAACATTTGTTTATTTATTAGTGCTAAGAGAAATTTATATGTGCAGTGGGGAGCGGGTGGGTTTTTCTTCCTTTTTTTTTCATTGTTAAAATTTTTGCAAAAAAATAATAAAAAGACCTTTGATCAAAAAAAAAACTAATTTCAAAACAGATGTTAAAATGTTTTTTTATGTAGTTCACCAAAGTAATGTTTAACTTTAATATGATTTTGTTTTGATTGATTTGTTAAGGCTCCAAGACAGATGATGAAGGAATGACGCCAGACTCTGTAAGTCCAAATGAGATTGAGGTACAGGTGAACTATAAGCCAGATCCCACAGACATTATTCTTTCCAGTGTACCAGGAGGAGAGCTCTTTGATCCCTGTACGCATCGCTTCACAGATGAGGAACTCAAACCACAGCCTGTGATTAAGAAAGCTAAGAAAACTTTTGTGCCTGAAGAACAGAAGGTAGGTCTGTGACACGAATGTGTGAAGTGATTTTATTTTCTGAAATGCCGCTTAATGCCTTTAGTAAATATCAATGCTGCAGTTATGTAATGAATCTGCTTATATAAGAAAAGATTATATTTTTATAGTTCAAAGTGAACAGTAGTGGGGATTTATGATTATAGACAGTTTGAACATAAATCACAAGAGCACGCAGTCTTAAGAAATGTGCAAATTCTAAATGTAATATTGAACATCAACAATTGAATCATGAAATAAAAGGCCATCTGAAAATACTTCTAATTATAGTTTTTACTTACAATTAACCCTGTATTGACAAATCAGTGGAAGAATTGAGCCAGTACAATACAAGATATGATCTAGTGTGGTACAGCTTTGGCCCATCAGACATCACCTTTTTTTATTTATTTATTTTTTGTGACAATTTACAGGATGATAAATATTGGCAAAGGCGACAGAAAAACAACATTGCAGCCAAACGCTCCAGAGACGCCAGACGGCTAAAGGAGAATCAGATCACTGTACGTGCAGCCTTTCTGGAGAAGGAAAACCATGCTCTCAGACTTGAGGTGGCTGAACTGCGCAAAGACCTGGGGTGCTGTAAGAATGTTGTTTCTCGCTATGAATCCAAATATGGACCAATGTAAGGTCTAATCTCACTGGCTGGCCAACTAGTGATTTAAACAATAACTTTAAATCCAATACCTTGCTTCATCTAGGAGTTGTATAGCTTTATAGTTTTTCCCATTAACTTTTAGAGTATGTATAACTAAAAAAATGGGATGGCTATATTTTTAAAAATGTTTTCTGGCATCTCATAAAATAAGTTTTTATAAGCATGTAATTAAATTTTAAATATGTTAAACAGTCTTTGTTAGTTAGCATTTTTGATATTCAACTGCCTTTGTTCCAGAACCTCTTGGTTAACTTAATGAGAGAATAATTAGTCATTTGACTGATTTGGAATTAAATGGATGTTACAACTGAATTTAAGACTTTTCCTGCACATCTACAGTAGCATAAACACTTTTTTCCCCAGGTTATGCTTTGTGTATGTTTTATACCTCTTCAAGTAATTATTTATTCACATTGTGCCTGTCAGTTTCAAGTTTACCAACTTTAAATTATTTTACAAAGATTTTTGTCTACTAATGTAAATAAAACTTATGAAACAATACATTCTAATTTAAAACAGAAGAAAAGTGCAAGCTAAAAAAAAACAAAAACCTTTTCCACAGGAATGTTCAGCAGTGATCTGTGGAAATAAGCCATTTGCTGTAATGTTTTATTTCCCCTAATACAAATTTAGGAAGTCATGTAAACACAACTATTCTATCTTTATAATACACATTAATAAATTTGAACTTCAGTCACATTGTTGCATATATTGTTGTACCTGAGAAAAGTTGATAATCACACAAAGTAGTATTACAGAATCTGTTTAAACCACTAGCACGTTCGCCTCTCAGTGCTAGGGATTCCCGGTTCGAATCCCCATCTGGGTGGAGTTTCCATGTTCTCCCCGTGTCTGCGTGGGTTTCCGCCGGGTTCTCCGGTTTCCTCCCACAGTCCAAAAACATGGATCAAGTCAATTGAATTCTCAAAAATTGCCCCATATAGTGTGTGTATGTGTGAGTGTGTGCCCAGAGATGGACTGCCGCCCTGTCCTGAGTGTATCTGCCCAGCGCCCGAGATGTTTTCCCCTGGATGGGCATGGGGAACCCCACCGCGACCCTAATAGAGGATAAAGCGGGAGATAATGAATGAATGTTTAAACCACAAATAAGAAATAAGTAGAAGAATGAGGGTCTGTTGCAAAAAAAGTTATTAATGTAACCATTAAGAGAATGAAACAGTTGAAGGCATGTTCTACTTTTGTTTGCTGTTTAACTACTTGGTCACATTAGATTTATAATAAATCATGTTTGTTTGACCATACTTGATGCAAATGTCTAGATTCACCCATTTATTTCTTCTTATAGCAAGTGCTTATGGAAAAGGTGTGTTTTGAGATATTTCTTAAAAATGTGAGTGAGAATTAGCACCACGATGAGATGGATTCACCAGGTGAGATTAGTCACCAAATTGCAGGGAAGGATTCGGAATGCATCTTAAAGTCTCTTGTTATAAGTTAATAAAAACACCAAAACCTAAATATCAATTTAAAACAATTTATTTCAAAGAAAAACAGTAATTTGAAAGAAAAAAACTGATAGGCCATCTTGAAAATCCACCATCTTCACCTCTTTTTGAAGCCATACTTTTTTCTCTCATAAAACAGGTCAGTCTTGGAGCTGCCGAGGTTCACAATCTTTGGACAGCCATCTCTCTGTGTGAAGGTGACATAAAAAAAAGTTTGTAAGCTAATCACAAAACTTCAGGAAATCTGATTAAGGCAAATAACAGTCTGTCTGATAAGTGCTACCAAAAAAAAATTTGACATGACTTAGTCGATGCTTAAACTTAATCCTTAAACATGGTCCAACATGGTTGTTATGAAGCATAAACCCCCATATGTTTAGTCAAAAGCTAATAATTAAGATACAGCATTAAATAAAGTGCTGGTAAATCCCATCTTCTTTTATTAATCATATGCTTACATCTTAAACCAATGTAGATAAGATGTGATTATTGGTTTACTATACTTAATAGCAACTCAACAAGAACTAAAGTGTAAAATAAAATTAATGGGGAACCCTAAGACCAAAAATCTGGCAGGTAGGACAGATACAACAGCTGACAACTGTTGTTTCTATCAAACACAGACTGACACTACCAATACAACATGAGGATGATGGTTATGTGACCAGTACATGGGTTAAAATGTCAGAATCTGCCACTGTGTGCAGTTAAACAAAACTTGATGCAGCTTTCATTGTAGAGTGAACTCTTCACCTTAATTTTTTAAGCTGGTACTGTATATACAAAGAAAATGATAATATTGCGCTACCTACTAAATATATAAAATACAGGCTGAAATGCATAATACCCATAACTCTTTTTGTAAAGAAAGAAAACAAAAATGTGCATACATCTTTCTCTTGAATGGTACACTCCTTGCAGTAGTAAGCATCTGACACTCCTGGGCCACCACAGATCACACAGCGTCCTTGGTAGGACCCATAGTTGCATTCATCACATATTCGCACAAGTGTACAGGGTCTTACATAAGAATCACAGATAACACACTTTCCATCACCTACGAAAAGGGAAAAGTTTAGTGAGGCATGAGATTAATCGTACACGATATTAAGTTAATTAAAAATAAGTTTAAAAAATGAACTTACATTTTTCACAAAGTCTCCCAATAGCTGGAAAAATAAGAATACAAAACATGAATAAATCATGAAGAATAAATACATGAGTTTTTAGATTTGGACATAGACTCACACACACACGCTTACTCAGTGTTTTACTAAGTGACCTTTAGTTGGGTAAGAAATGCTTTTAGAATGACAGTGCTCTGATTTAATTTTCTTGCTGTGTTTAAAATTATTATGTACATGCCATTGTTTTTAACAGAACATTTTATCTTCCTCTTGTAAACAAAGATATTATTACCAAATTATTACAAGAAAACTAAGTAAATATACTTCAAACTATATAAAATATGTTGTTCCAAGTGACTTTGCAAAATAAAACAAAACCTAAATAATTCTGTAGTGTCAGAGAGGCATAATGAACTTATTTGCTATAGAGCTGCTGATTTGTTTACTACTACCATCAAAGGTCTTCCCTATCAGGATTCTCTGATAGTTCTCTGATTAATTCAATTTACGAATAATGGTGGCTACACAATGACCATTTTCCATTTTAATTACAAAAAGAAACAGTAACCCCACATAACACGAAACAGCTACATATCGCAATCACAGCTTGTACAAATCTACAGTGACCTGAAATGCAGATTAATGTGGAAAACAAATATAGACAGGTTTTAAAGAAAGGTGCAGCCTGTACGATTATACAGCAATAGAACGAACACACACACACACACACACATATATATATATATATATATATATATATATATATATATATATATGATTAAGTTTGAGTTAGAGATGAATGAGGCTAAAGTCAAAGATTATATTTTTATGAAAGACATCTGGGAAAGTAATATTCAATAATTGCAAGAAATTAGATTTCTATTATGAGGAAATCATTGTTTTAAAGAGGTTTTTGAAACTGATGTCTGCCAACGTCAAGTTAACCTTCGTATAAACTGTAGAAAACATGATCTGTGTGGAAATAAAAGATCAGTAAGGTCATCGTATAATGTTCAAGAGTTAAATCACTAATTAAGGTTCAACACAAAACTAAACCAATATTCACAAAACTCTTTGGTTGATCTCGACATGCCGCCGCCGCTAAACGCTAACGTGCTACACGACGTGCTGTATGCTAAGCCTGTATGAAAAGCTTATAGTGTAACCAGGAACGCCTCAACATTATAAAGTCTATAGAACTATCCATATGAAGCAGAATGTAATTACCGACTCCGGCTTGTTTTCTGCAAAAAATTAAGTCCGGGTGATGTTTAGCCATTGTTTGAAGCTCCCTCAACAAAATGTCGCATGCGCGAACTCCAACGCGCATGCGCACATACACGCCTGCTGCTCTGATACTCTACAGGCAGATCAGAGCAATCGCAGTAGAGTTCGATTAAATCGAGTTTCGCATTGGTGTGCCAATAAAAGCACAAGTCTATTAATAACCTTCTGCTGTTTGCTTGTAAAAAGTATTTTCATTGCTTGGGCAATATTGCACAACTGCTACTATAGTCGTGCCATGTCCCATCCATCAAGGTAAATTGGGGGCTCAGTGAGGTAGCTCAGTGGTTAGGGTGTTGGGTTATCAATCTGAAGGTTGGGGGTTCAAATCCCAGGCTCACTGAAGTTAACAGTGTGGGTCCTTGAGCAAGGCCCTTAACCCTAATTGCTCCAGGGATGTTGTGATTAACCCTGTGCTCACCTTGTAAGTCGCTTTGGATAAAAGCGTCCAATAAATGACCAAATGTAAATTGAACGTGTGAGTGAGTGTGCCCAATGATAGTCTTGCACCCTGTCCTGGGTGTATCTACCCAGCGCCCGAAACATTCTCCCCTGGATGGGCATGGTGAACCCCCCCCACACACACACACCACGCAAACATAGTAGAGGATTCAGTGGAAGAAAACAAATGGATGAATAAATGACAAAAAAATGGTATTAATGTATTTTTATATTACAAGCAAATTACAGCACGTTTCGTTTAATAACGTTTATTTTACCTGAATAAAATGCATTGAGATTGCAAATCTTTTTTTTTTTTTTTTTTTTTTGCAAGTGTGTTCTTGCAACTGATGTTTGTGTTGAGAAAATTTTACTTTAACTTTAGGTTTAAATTGAACTGATTCCACAAAGAAATGTTGTAAGGTTTTTGATCATTTTAAAACCTTGTTTTGAAGTTCATGTTTTGTGTGCTGGTGTGTTTTCTGTAACATTCCTGTATGACGATCTGTTCTTTATCAGGTATGCTATGAGGTTTGCTATGGGGTGGGTTAGCTCAGTGTTTAGGGTGTTGGGTTATCAATCTGAAGGTTGGGGGTTCAAATCCCAGGCTCACTGAAGTTACCAATGTGGGTCCTTGAGAAAGACCCTTAACCCTCATTGCTCCAGGGATGTTGTGATGAACCCTGTGCTCACCTTGTAAGTTGCTTTGGATAAAAGTGTCTGCTAAATGACCCAATTTAATTTCATTTAATGTTTGGTTGAGTACTCATAACTTTTAACCTTAGCATTTGTAATTGTCCCAGGATGACTTTTTTCTCTGTATGAATTATATTAATACGTTGATCATTCTGTGCTTTCTTATTCTTGGAACCAGGACACATTCCAAATGGAATAGATATTAGGGTACTTGATCAGATTAATGTGAAGCCTAAATACTAGACAACATAATTTCAGGGAAACGTTATTATCACGGTGTCTTCAAAACCTAAAAAGCAAGAAACCAGTAAACATACTTAATATAGAAATATGGTGAATTAATTACAAATGACTAGTGAACACTATCACTAATACAAACGTGGTTTAGAACACTGCCAAGCTTTATAACCCGTGACGTCACTTTCGGGCGTCACATCTTTGTCAGTGAACAAAATGGCATCCTACTGCTTGACGGTTGCGCGGCTTCAGGTATGCGAACAAACTATCGACAAGACATTGGTTGACCTTTTTTTTCACGAACGTGTTGTTTACTGTGTAGAACAGTAGCGCTAAGCCGGTGTGTTTCAGACTCTGTGATTGACTGTCATTTTAAAGGAGAAACGAGCGCGTGTGGCACTCCTCAGGTCATCTTCAAAAAGAGCAGCAGAGCTTTCTCTCTCGCTCCTGATCCATTTATCTGTTTGTTTTACTTAATACCGAATAACATGAATGTTATCATTGACTTTTTTAAGTGTGTGTTTTAAAGAAGACAGATTTGTTTTAGTCGCAAGGTTAAGACAAGGTTAAAATCACACGAGATGGGGAACAGCGTGACCTCAGAGCAACAAGCACAACAAAACTAAAACAAGATTCAGAGAAGCAAAAGGAAAGTCATTTCCATCACCGAGAGGAAGAAAACAGTATCTCAGAATTCTCGCTTTTTATCTCAGAGTTCTGATTTTTAATCTCAGAGTTCTGATTTTTAATCTCAGAGTTCTGGTTTTAAATCTCAGAGTTCTGATTTTTAATCTCAGTTCTGATTTTTAATCTCAGTTCTGATTTTTAATCTCAGTTCTGATTTTTAATCTCAGAGTTCTGATTTTTAATCTCAGAGTTCTTACTTCATATCATGTCGCACAGCACATTCAATTACTTCCTATTATATGTACTCTTTACGTTCTGAATGGTTTACAGATCTTTTTTGTAAATAATACCACATTTATGCACCATTTTTATGCTTTACGGATTGAGATGTTATTTACTGAATTAAAACTGTGGGTCATGTTGTCTGTAAATCACAGCAGTAAAGCTGTGTGGTGGATAGCAATCTAGTTTTAATCTTCCAAATAATATGACAAAACACCAATTATATAGTATGTGCATTACTCAAATGCAGTATAAGACCTTGAAAATATACAGAACTTAAAAAAAAGTCACAGCTTCAAAAAGGAACGCTTTGGTGCAGAACTTGGGAGCAGAGTCTCCCGTAAGTTCTACCATGAAAAATCCGTAATTGGATGAGAAACATCTGAGACAATGTTTCTCGCCATATCTGCTTGTGCTAGATACACTAAACTGTGGGTAACTTGAGTGATCTGCTGGGCAGTTTTAACTTTGATTTGAAAATGTGTTTTTATTTAAATGTTCAACATTTCAAATACATATTTCTTTTCTGGTTGTTAAAAGAATGTGTTCTCATGTTCTTTTGTAGTTGCATATCTGAACAAAATCATCAGTAATAATTCAGTTTAATATTCACCTGGTGTTTCTTGTCTTGATTTCCACAGCTTGCCTTGGGACATGGGGTTCGACGTATCCACGTGTCTGCGGCCTTCAGTGCCAAAGCTAAAGTGCAGATGAGCCGCTTTGAGCCGAGCTCCTTCATTAACTATGAGAAACTGCAGTCCAATATAAACATTGTGCGCAAAAGGTCAGCCTGATCTGTTGCTTTTCACTCTCACGTTTGTTTATTTTTCCGCTCTTATCTCCAGAGGTCTGTGTTATCAGTACTCTTGTTGATATATCTTTGCCCCAGTTCTCTGTTGTCCTTTATTAACCATTAATGTGTAAAATCACAAGGAATTGCTATCTAATGTTATAGTGAGGTGTGAAGTACAGCTATTTATAGTGTTCTAATTTAAGAATAAAGGCTAACAGTACCAGTATGGTTTCTTGGCACACTGTAGACTGGACAGGCCATTAACCCTGTCTGAGAAGATTGTCTATGGCCATCTGGATGACCCTGCACATCAAGAGATTGTTAGAGGACGCACATACTTGCGTCTGCGACCAGACAGAGTGGCCATGCAGGATGCAACTGCACAGATGGCTATGCTGCAGTTTATTAGCAGTGGCCTACCCAGAGTTGCTGTGCCATCCACTATTCACTGTGACCACCTTATCGAGGCACAAATAGGAGGAGCCCAAGACCTGCAGCGAGCAAAGGTAAGACTATATTATGCATTTAAAAAAAAACAAAAAAACAATCTGGCTCTGTCAGATTTGCAAAGTGG
Source organism: Corydoras sp. C115 (assembly GCA_019802505.1). Classification (NCBI taxonomy): domain Eukaryota; kingdom Metazoa; phylum Chordata; class Actinopteri; order Siluriformes; family Callichthyidae; genus Corydoras; species Corydoras sp. C115. The sequence continues at coordinate 619,937 of JAFMOC010000004.1, forward strand.
AGATGGCTTTTCATAGCCGTACAACTGCTATGTACAAGCATTAAAAGAGCAAACATCCCTGCAATTATGTTTGCACATCAAAACATCCACATGGCAGCGAAACAGCGACGTAGGTTTGGTTTACTTGTTTTGTTTCTTAGAATTTTATTTTAAGACTTTTAACATGTTTAAAGGGGCGGCACGGTGGCTTAGTGGTTAGCATGTTCGCCTCTCAGCACTAGGGATTCCCGGTTCGAAGCCCAATCTGGGTGGAGTGTCCATGTTCTCCCGTGTTTGCTTGGGTTTCCTCCGGGTTTTCCGGTTTCCTCCCACAGTCCAAAAACATGGATCAAGTCAATAGAATTCTCCAAATTGCCCCATATAGAGTGTGTTTGTGTGCACGTCTGTGTGAGTGAGTTTGTGCCCAGTGATGGATTGGCGCCCTTTCCTGGGTGTATCCGCCCAGCGCCCAAAACGTTCTCCCCTGGATGCGAATGGGGGAACACCCCCCCCCCCCCCCCCCCCCCGCGACCCTAATAGAGGATAAAGCGGAAGATAATGCATGAATGGAACATGTTCAAAGTGGTCGTGTTGTTATTGAGTGCATTACTAACTGTTTCTTCATCGTGCTCTGTAGATACATGCAGCTTTTCTTAATAGCACTCCTGCATCGTGTTTTCATATCTCATTCAGATCAATTTGAATGTCCGCGCTTGAATATAGTCAACATATAGTCCATAAAATGTCATGTCATATGTGGCTCAATGTTAAGTCTGCACAGCCCCCCCCCCTTCGAGAACCTTCTCATTATCTGGTGATTTAATAATTTAATAAGCTATTAATATATAGTTTACTATATACACTCACCGGCCACTTTATTAGGTACACCATTCTAGTAGCGGGTTGAGATTGTCTACATGCCTAAATGCACTGAGTTGCCGCCATGTGATTGGCTGATTAGAAATTAAGTGTTAACGAGCAGTTGGACAGGTGTACCTAATAAAGTGTATAAAGTAAAGTATTTGGAGAAAAAGATGTATTTTTAATAAGACATTTTTGTAATAGTAAATATATTTATATTGTGCTTGAATTATTGAATTGTTGCTGAGATTGATTAATTGAAGGAAAAAAAAAGAACAGTTAAGTGAATCAATAGAAAATTAATAGTTAGGAGCAGCCCTATGGTCTAATAAACTTGTGAATTTTTTATTTTTATTTTTTTTATTATTTTTTTTTTTTATATGATCCGTTATGTTTTGTTGCAGACATGAGGTTTGAGGAGGGTTTTTTTTTGTGTTCTTCTTTGTGTTTCAGGAAGTAAATCAAGAGGTTTACAACTTTCTTGCCAGTGCTGGAGCTAAGTATGGTGTTGGTTTCTGGAAACCCGGCTCTGGAATCATCCACCAGGTAATTTTATTTTTGTAGAATTGAGATTCGTTGGTAGGATTTGTTTTTAAAAGCCCTAAAACTTAATGGATTTTTGCATATTAGTTTAAAAATGATTTTATTGCTTTCTTTGCTTTTAGATTATTTTGGAAAACTATTGTTTTCCTGGAGTAATGTTAATTGGTACAGACTCTCACACTCCTAATGGTGGAGGATTGGGTGCCATCTGCATTGGAGTTGGTGGAGCTGATGCCGTTGACGTCATGGCTGGAATTCCCTGGGAACTTAAATGTCCTAAAGTGAGTTAACATGCAACAGTAAGAAATTAACATTGTTATAAACGTAACATTTATTAATATTCGATGTGTGCACTGGGGCACAGTTACGTCTTCCCCAAACTGTTCTCACAAATCTCTTAGCTTAAAATTGTTAAAATGCATACATGATTTTGATTTCATATGTATGGTAATAGGACTGAATGACAAGATTCATGAGTGTGTTTATGCTTTTTGTATGTTCAGTAAATAGAAAACAAATTTAAATAGTGAACATAATGAAAGGTCTCTTCTAAAAAAAAAAAAAATGAATTGACCCCGTTAGGTCATTGGTGTGAAACTGACAGGAACTCTGTCGGGATGGACTTCACCCAAGGATGTCATTCTAAAAGTTGCTGGCATTCTCACTGTAAAAGGTGGTACAGGTGCAATTGTAGAGTACCATGGACCTGGGGTGGACTCCATTTCCTGCACTGGTGAGACTACATACTAATAATATTATCAATAGATTTGTTATGTGGATTCTTTTATATATTTATGCATTTTATTTTGCTTTAGGAATGGCTACAATCTGTAATATGGGAGCTGAAATTGGTGCCACAACCTCAGTTTTTCCTTACAATCACCGGATGAGAGCTTATTTGGACAAAACAGGACGAGGAGGTAAGTTCCTGTTTAACTCTTATGTTTGTGTCAATAGGTTGTACTCTGCCCATTACTAAAGCATAATCAGCTTGTTAAAAAACATTTACCAAAAAAAAGCTGTGTTTTATTTTAATAAAGTATTTTCCCTCTTTTTCAGACATTGCTACTTTGGCTGATGAGTACAAAGATCTCCTTGTCCCTGACAGTGGCTGTGACTACGACCAGGTGATTGAGATCAACCTGAGCGAGGTGAGAATGTATGTTATTTGGTTTAATCTGGACAAACAAACTAGGACAAACAAAACCTAAACACTGCATTATTTATGGAATTATGCAAATAATGTTTTTGCTGTTTTTTTTCTGCTATTCAGTTAAATTACTTATTTTTTTTTTTTTACTACACTTTAAGTGAGTGTTATCGTTAATGAAAATAACTTGAACTTTGTTCTTTACTTTTAGGCATCTTTTATCCAAATTATTATTTTTTGTGTAAATGGAGTTAAGGAGGTTTTATCAGGATGTAATTTATGATTGATTCCTGTTATTCAGTTGTTATTAAGTTATTAATTTGACACAATGTTGCTTCCTTTTCATGTAATCTAGATCAATGCTTAAGATATGAACTTTTATACAATCTTTTGTTTTCATTAATGCCCAAATGTAAATAAAAAAACATTTTAGTCATACTGCAATTTAAAGTCCCAGTGTACAGATCAGAAACATCAGAATTGGTTACGTCTATCCTAGTAAACTTTTAACATGTACAACAGTACATCTGTTACATTTATAAATGAGCATTAGTGGACAACTGTCATGATGTCTTTCAGTTCGATCTGATCAAATAAAATTGACTGTACAGCACATTGTAATTAATGAATTCAGGTGATTAAATAATTTTCTGCTAATTTATACTGGTTTTCTTATCTTCTTGCAGCTTAAACCCCACATCAATGGCCCTTTCACCCCTGATTTGGCTCATCCAGTTTCAGAGATTGGTTCAGTTGCTGAGAAGAATGGTTGGCCCCTGGAAGTTAAAGTTGGTATGCACAATTCTCTTTATGTACAGTTTTACAGCCTCACCGTTTATAAATTATGAATATTTGTAATGTATGAAGTTTATTTTACAATTTGGTTACTGAACTCTAGGTCTGATTGGAAGCTGTACCAACTCGAGTTATGAGGACATGGGCAGAGCTGCCTCCCTTGCCAAGCAAGCTCTGGACAAGGGACTAAAATGTAAGGCTCAATTTACAGTCACTCCAGGATCTGAGCAGATTCGTGCCACAATTGAGAGGGATGGATATGTAAGTACTTGTGTCTGGTTTAGGATGTATTAGCATTGTAACAGTTCACTTAATGATGCACTTAACTGTTAATTTATCAGTGGATAAATTTAAAGGTAGATATGGGTGTTTTTTTTTTTCCCTTTGGCTGCAGGCAAAGACCTTGAGTGATGTTGGGGGGATTGTTCTGGCCAATGCTTGTGGTCCATGCATTGGCCAGTGGGACAGGTAAGACCTTTTTTTGAAGATGGTTTTAACCATTTGCAGTCAATCCTTTGCTAGTGTTATTTGTTGTTTGTATTTAACATATTTGTAACCAGCGTCATTTTAATCCCTCTAGGCGAGATGTTAAAAAGGGAGAGAAAAACACCATTGTCACATCTTTTAATAGAAATTTCACAGCTCGTAATGATGCCAACCCCGCCACCCATGCATTTGTCACATCTCCAGAGGTATTAAGATTGTATTCAGAGAAAAAAAAAATATGTCCTAGAATTCTATATACATATATACATTCTCTTTTTTTGCTAATCAGATTGTCACAGCTCTTGCCATTGCTGGTACCCTAAAGTTCAACCCTGAGGTAGACTATCTCACAGCCCCTAATGGAGAGAAATTCAAACTGGAGCCACCAACAGGAGATGAGCTGCCCGCTCGTGATTTTGACCCAGGACAGGACACATATCAACACCCCCCAGCTGATGGCTCCAGTCTTCGTGTGGATGTCAATCCACAGAGCAACCGTCTGCAACTGCTTGAGCCTTTTGACAAATGGCAGGGCAAAGACTTGGAGGAACTGAAAGTGCTCATAAAGGTAGTACATTTTTGTTCATCTTTGGCCATTTAGGTTTTTGGCTTTTGAAAACCCAAACCTTACTTTTTGTTTTAGGTGAAGGGAAAATGTACCACAGACCACATCAGCGCTGCTGGACCATGGCTAAAATTCCGTGGCCACTTGGACAACATTTCTAACAATTTACTTATTGGAGCTGTAAACATTGAAAATGATGCAGTCAACAAAATCCGGAACCAGTTTACTGGGGAATATGGTGCTGTGCCTGATGTTGCCCGTGATTACAAGGTAAGATTTCCACTTTAGTTTCTCTATGTACTTTTTGTAGTTTTGTCTAGATTCTTTAATAATTGATTCAGTTTTGTTTAATAACAATATCAAATATTTCTTTAGATGCAATAAGATATTAACATTCATGCTAGTGTTGATTTTTAAATTATTATAGAAAAGAGGAGTTTCGTGGGTTGTGGTGGGGGATGAAAACTACGGAGAGGGCTCAAGCAGAGAACATGCTGCTTTGGAACCAAGACACTTGGGTGGCAGAGCCATAATTGTCAAAAGCTTTGCCAGAATCCATGGTGAGTCTTTATTTTTATTCACTTTTTCCTCTATCACACATTTTCCAGTTTGTAAGATGTTTTTTGTTTACCTTATTAAAGTAGGGGTGCTTCACAAAAATTGTTCCCCAAAATTGTGCATGATTTGTTACTTATTACTGGATTAATTCATTAAATAATTGGAGAAGAAATATTATATGCTCTATTAAAAGTATATGAGAAACTAAGATGGATTTTTTAAGATGAGTTGTTTTAAAGAAAACAATTACTGTTTACATAAACAATTTAAAATGTTTTTCAATGAACCAAAAGTTATGACAGAAGTAATGACAAATTGTGTGTTGCATGTGTTTTGTATAATAGTGTCAAATGAAATGATTACAGAAGACCAAAACTGTAGCAGGAGCACAGATTCCTCACTTTAGTGAGTGCAGAGGGCTATAGTACTTTTGGCAGTTACAGTTTCAGAACTGTATGAGGATTACATGTGTGAAACAGCCATTTGAAAACCAAGATGGCTTTGAAGCCAGTCATCTACATGTACACATCAACAGATTAGTTTACACATTCACAGAACTTGTACACATTTACAGATGTATACATGTGCTATTCCCATTATACATTAACAAATCATTCTGAATTTACATATTCCTGTATACATTTACAAATTTAAATACACATTTACAGATCCTATTATTGATTTACAAATCTGATTACAGATTGAAAGAGTTACACAACTCTCCATGCTCACAAAATCACAAAGTAGTACTTACCAATAGGGCTAAGTACTACTAACGATTACTCGATAAATTAAACATTAGGTGTAGTCAATTAATCTAAAAACTATTACTCTAATTGTTTTTTTAATTAAAATAATTGCTCCAACATAATGAAAAATAAAAACCTTTTAATGTTGAAATATTTTCTTTAATCAAACATAGTGCTCTTAAGGGCACTATTGAAACACAAAAATGCTTTAGCATTAACAGCTTTATCAAAGATTCAATCTTAGCCACAAGAGATTCAATAATTCAAGTATAATAAAGCACATTGGAATGATGGTGGAATATTTTAAAATGAGTCTTTTACTATTACTAAAATGTCTTATTAAAAATATTGAATGTAAAAATCAATCTTATTTTTTTCAAATAGTTTACTTTAAATTATTAAATCACCAGATAATGAGTAGGTTGTAGAGTACCAAAAAAGAACCGCACTGACTAGTTTGTGGCACATGTGACATGACACATCGTGGACAGTAAAATCTGACATTTTATTGACTCTATATTTTGACTATATAGTTTGTTTGACTATATGCAAGTGGAAATTCAAATTGATCTGAATGCAATATAAAAACACGTTGCATGAGTGGTATTAAAAAAACCTGCAAGTATCTACACAGGATGATGAAAACACAGTTAGTAATGCACTACTATGAAAGGTCATCTCCACTTTGCAAATCTGACAGAGCAACACATTGTTGTGTAAAGTGCTCCCACACTTTAGTTGCACGCTGGCGATATTTAGCTGCTGCTAATACTTGCTCTCTGAATAAATTCATCTTTTCATTAGGTGTTGGCAACTCAACATATTTTCGTCATCGATTACATCGACGTATTCGATTCGTTGCCCCAGCCATACTTGGCAACAAATATCATGACTGAACACTATACAGAACAAGTCGGTGCTCCACAGAAACAATTACATAAACATGGTCTGCACTGTGAAAAATGACCTTATTAAAAGACACAACTTGCTATGACTATGAAAGTTTTAATTAATTATGCACCCAAAGTTTTTATCTTCTGGATTAAAGATTAAAAGATAGTTTACTTAGTTTAATGTCTGGAACATATGTTATTTATCCAGCCTTTAATGGGTGATGCCAATGTTCTTTTTTTTTTTAATAGTGTTTTTGAACTTTTTAAAGTGACCACTGTGTTTTTGTTTACAAAAATAATTCCATATTGACTGTACTCCTTCTTTTAGGATTCCCGGAGCCTCATTTCCTGGTCCATTGCTTTCTAATTTTCTTCCTAAAAACTATAATTTATCAAGCTTTTCATTAATATTAACAGAACATCAGTGAGCTGGTTGAAGCATACATTGTACTTTACTGTTTTTGCTATCATGTGTCACAAAACCACAGGGAAGGCTGCCATTTTCTCTTGGCTTGTCAAAGATAACCAGTTGTCTGTTATGTCTTCCAGCAAATAATGAAAAAGGGCTGTGGCTTAGTGTAACTTGGGCAGAGAATCATAGTAGACTGAGGCATGGGGCAGTTTATTATCTAGCATGGAATAGAGGTACAAAAGAATTATTTATTGCCACAGTGCAGTTGTTTTTGGTCATGATGTAGAAATACACTACAAATGCTTGCTGGCCAAGTGTTGCAATACAATACTACAAGTAAATGTAATTGTAAATGTTTTAGAATAGTTGTTTAGTGTTTTATTTGACAACAGCAGCAGGACTTAGTCATTTTGCTCTCACTGCTCCTAAAACATGCCAACATTAGATTGCACTTTGCTCTACATCATTAAGTTCTCTTATTTTCAGCTCACACCTGATTCTCATTGTAACCAAACCAGCTTATCCACCTCTTTCTTTACTCTGGTTACTTACATTATGCCAGTTCCACTGGTTTCATAGAAACTTTTTTTTCAAATTTAATTTTTAACCTGCTTTTTACCTCTGACATTTCTAAACAGAAACAAACTTGAAAAAGCAAGGCCTGCTTCCGCTTACTTTTGCCAACCCTGCTGATTATGACAAAATTTGCCCAGATGATAAAATATCTATTGTGGGTCTGAAATCTATTGCCCCTGGAAAGGTAAGGACAGGTTTTTCTTAAGCAAGCCTCTATATATATGTAATCTGCCATATTTAGTTAGTGTATTTACATCCTATTGAATTAATAACCTTGCTATTTTTTGAATAACTTGGGGTTTGCTCTAGCACCTCTTAACTAACATGAGCTTTTCTGAGCTTTCCAAATATTATGTGCAGGTGTCCTACCCATTTTAGATTTTTACATTATTTAATATGTCACTGTACCATTAAATCATTGCCAAATGATTAAATATTAATTTTATATGAATGACCCTTTTTTTTTTGTATTTCCTGTGCATCTTTGTCTGTAGCCCCTGCATGCTGTCATTAAGCACAGTGACGGCAGCAAGGAAACGATTGAGCTAAACCACACTTTCAATGAGACACAGATTGAATGGTTTCAGGCAGGCTCTGCCCTTAACAGGATGAAGGAGCTGCAGCAGTGAACTACTGGTGCTGGAGAAAGCTGAGGTGATGGACATATAGAACAGTGGAAGGGGTTTAATATCACACAGGGGTATTCATTGTAAAGACAGGAAGTGACCGTGTTCATCTTGGTAACAGCATCTCATGTCTGATTGTCCAAAATGCAAAATTCACTGTTTTCTGAACACCATATACCAATGTATAATATCATTTTAAGACACAAGTACATATGCAGTGTCAGTCAGAGCATGGTGTTTAACATGCATGGTATTTAATATCCGGTCGTTTTCACATTTTGAGCTTCTGTTGTTCATGTAATTAACTTTTTTCAGATTTTTATTGTATTACATTAATGTCCGAACCTTAATACTTACTCATCAGAGAACTCATTGCTGCAGGTTTTTTTTTTTTTTTTTGTTTAATCATGTATCCAGGTAAACAGTACTTCCCTCCATAGCCTTCTACCACTATATACTCCATTGACTGCTGCTTACGAGTTGTTTTGTGGTGCACTATGAATACTATATCATCTATGACCATATAATTGGAAACTGGTCTCGGGGCTGAAGATGGTCTAATGTGGCAACAGGTGTCCCTGCTTCCCCTGCTGTTTTACGGTAATGGAGACAAACTTGGCTTGATATACTGTTGAGTAGGTGTAGCAGAATTATTAATACAACACTGTCTTTATATCTGGTCTGTCTCTGTGTGCTTAACATGACGACAAAATCTTAACAAAAACAGATAATTTATTGTCTTTATTAAAGTCAAATGTCATTAAATCCATTTGTCAAAATCTGGCAATTAAAATCTGATTAAAACAAGATGAATGCATCTCTCTTTCTGCTGCACAACCAGTTATCTTTCACTTAAGTGTTTAAAGACATAGCATTTATAGTTGTGTACATCAATCTTGTAACTTAAATGTTTTCTTTTGGACAACAACCTCAGTCGCAGTTTTCAGTTGCATAGTTGCATTATTTATCTGGCTGTGTACAAGACAGAATTAAATAATGGGCCACCAAACTGACCTGTCTGGATTGTTCAGTAGAAAAGCAGACACGCCTTAAACAAGTCTGAAGCTAACTACATAGCAACTTCACACAGAAGGATTATGGCCTTTATTTGAGCCATTTTATAAATTGAATCCTGGACCTTTTTAGCTATAAGATGAATTCCTGTTTTATTTCTTTTCAGTATATTATTAGCGTTTTAAGCACAAAGTTCTTGAAAACTCATTGTTTTTGCTCAGATTATTATTTTTTTGCTTAATTATTTTTCTTTGGTAAAACGCATTTTGCAGCCAAGACAGTAAGTCCTATGGAAACCACACTTGAAGGTTAGGTTAAGCTGGTGTTCCTCTTCTCAGATAAAAAAAATCACACTGATAGGTGGCGCTGTCGTGCAGCAAAACTCGTTTAGGCTGCTACTAATTTTCACAGATTAAATGCATTTTTTTCCCCAGACAAACAACTTTTGCAATTTGGGCCCATAAACTACACTTATTTTGATTTTTGCTCATTTTCATAATTTGCTAAATCTTTGCAAACTCGCTCTAGGTTTTTCTGTAAACCTGCATGTATTTGGTATCAATTAATTCAGCAGTGTGCCCGTCAATAATTATTTTTAAAAAAAAGTTGGATTTTTAATAGACTAATATGCTGTGATGCTCAAAACCAGGTTACACCACTATAAATGTTATTAATGTATTATTCTAAGGTCTACAAATAAACTTTTGTTATTACATGTAGAATTGATGCTCATTCTAATAGTACAGCTTGATTTACAAAGGCAAGCATGTACCAAATTCTCTCACTGACACAATTTCATAATCTCTGTCACTCTCTCTCACACACTCACATTCTTACTTTAATAATTGCAAACACACACCCACATTACTTTCACTTTTTCTGTGCCATAAACACACATGCACACTTATAGACACATACTCCAACTCTTTCCCTCTTCATGTTTTTCTCAAACACACACTATTAGTTTCTGTATCTGTGTTTCCTTTCTTTTCCCCCAGCTGAGGTTTATTCATCCATCCCTCTATTATCTTCCACTTAATCCTCTACTAGGGTTATGGGGGTTTGTTTATACCCATACAGGGACGAATGTTTCGGGCACTGGGAAGATCCACCCAGGGCAGGGTGCCAATGTATTGCTGGGCATACACTTAATAGGGCAATTTATAGCATTCACTTTACCTTGAATACATGTTTTGGACTGTGGGAGGAAACCCCCATAAACCTAGTAGAGGATTGAGTGGAAGATAATAGATAGGTGGATGGATAAATGCTTTAAATTGCCCCATAGAGTGTATGCCCAGCAATACATTAACGCCCTGTCCTAGGTGTATCTACCCAGTGCCTGAAACGTTCTCCCCTGAATGGGCATGAGGAAATCCCCATAACCCTAGTAGAGGATTAAGTGGAAGATAATAGAAGGATGGATGGATAAATCTCAGCTGGGGTTATGGGGGTTTCCTCATGCCCATCCAGGGGAGAATGTTTCGTGCACTGGGCAGATACACCCAGGACAGGGTGCCAATGTATTGCTGGGCATACACTCTATGGGGCAATTTAGAGCATTCAGTTGACCTTTAATTCATGTTTTTGGACTGTGGGAGGAAACCAGAGAACCTGGAGGAAACCAACATGGGCATGGGAAGATTGGGATTCAAACCTGGAATCCTCAGTGCTGAGAGGCAAATTTGCTAACCACTGCCTGCTGAGATTTGTGTCCTGAAATGCTTTTTTGTTTAGCAGAGCTGTTAGTGAAGTTACCAGATTGGCTATTTAACCAAAGAAATATTATGTACTACATTTTTTGTAAACCATTTGACAGTTGACCCTCCCAGAATAGTAAAGAAGGCAATTGTTTGCTTAAGCACATCTACTAACGTTTATGCTGTCATCAACACCTCCCCAATACTCTTATAGTTTGAACAGTATTCACACCATATTATGCCAAACGGGGAGAAAATGGAAGCTCCACCACATTGGGATTCAAACCTGGATCCGGCTGGTATGGTAGCTCAGTGGTTAGGGCGTTGGACTATCAATCTGAAGGTTGGGGGTTCAAATCCCAGTCTCACTGAAGTTAACAGTGTGGGTCCTTCAGCAAGGCCCTTAACCCTCATTGCTCCAGGGTTGTTGTGATTAACCCTGTGCTCACCTTGTAAGTCACTTTGGATAAAAGCGTCCAATAAATGACCAAATGGATCCTTGGCGCTGAGAGACAAACATGCTAACCACTAAACCACCATGCTGCCCAGTTAATTAATTGAATTGTATTAATTTGACGGGCAGCACAGTGGCTTAGTGGTTAGCACGTTCGCCTCTCAGCGCTAGGGATCCCCGGTTCGAATCCCCATCTGGGTGGAGTTTCCATGTTCTCCCCGTGTCTGTGTGGGTTTCCTCCCACAGTCCAAAAACATGGATCAAGTCAATTGAATTCTCAAAATTGCCCCATATAGAGTGTGTCTGTGTGAGTGAGTGTGTGCCCAGCGATGGATTGGCGCCCTGTCCTGGGTGTATCTGCCCAGTGCCCGAGACGTTCTCCCCTGGATGGGCATGGGGAACCCCACCGCGACCCTAATAGAGGATAAAGCGGGAGATAATGAATGAATGAATGTATTAATTTGACTCTTTTTGCACAATATAATTATCATCATGCTTAGTTACTCAAGGCATCGAAAAATAGTAGACCAATTTTTTCCCAGATTACATACTAGAATAAAGGCTACACAGTAAAGTGAGAAAATTACAAACGCAATATAAGTCAACCAGGTGAGTAATCCAGAAGCTTTAAAAAAAATAATAATAATAATTAAGAACAAGCTGAAAAGACAACCTAGATGTTGTGTTTTTTATTTACACATTCATTTTCTAATCCGTTTATAGCTTGTTAAGGCTTGCAGGTGGTGTCTGAGCCTATCCCAGCGTTTAATGGTGCCGAATATAAACAAACCGTTAGTCTTCGGTGAATCGACTGAAACCTACGCTTCATTAAAAAAGAAACCACGTAACGCGAGCTCGACTCTGCAGACTGCCTCACGCCATTGTGGCGTCGCGTTTGTGAGGGCTTTTATTATAGAGCTTCTTTAATTATTAGCTTAATCCCGGTTGATTCGGCTAAAAGAAGCACGTGCAGAGCATCAGCCGCGTCATACAATCAGAGATTTCGGTAAATCTGCCGTTTGATGTTTTCTTCATCATGGAGCCTCAAAGCAGCGACACGGCAGCGGAATAGCTCAGAGTGCTGCTGTGAGAACAGCGGGTTCTGCCGACAGCACGGTAAGAACACCATCTCCATCACACACCGACGCCCAGTGCCGCTGTTTACCTTCATCCGAATTCCATTTAAGTCATCATCATTAGAAACGAGAAGACAAAGCGTTCGGACAATAGCTCCGCTGAGATGTGTGTATTAATGTGGAGCTGCTGGTTTTACAACATTACGTGATTGTTGTATTATTTAATCAATTTATCAAAATACATTCATATAATGGACAAAACCCCACAAAGATCAGACTCTGGCGTTGTCCAAGATCCAGGATCAAACTCAAGTTATGATACTATTTTTTTTTGAGAGTTGCAGAATAGTTGAATTTTATTAGCACATTTATAAAATGATTGGAGCTTCATATCGTGGCTTAGGAGCCTTTGTAATAATAAGTAAACATTGTGTGTGTGTGTGTGTGTGTGTGTATATCCATCCATCTATCCATTATCTTCGGCTTTATCCTCTCCTAGGGTCGCAGGAGGGTTCCCCATGCCCATCCAGGACAGATGCACCCAGGACAGGGTGCCAATCTATCGCTGGGCACACACTCTATATGGGGTAATTTGGAGAAATTAATTGACTTGGTCCATGTTTTTGGACTGTGGGAGGAAACCGGAGAATCCGGAGGAAACCCACACGGACACGGGGAGAACATGGAAACTCCACCCAGAATGGGGTTCGAACCGGGAATCCCTAGTGCTGAGAGGCGAACGTGCTAACCACTAAGCCACCGTGCCGCCCTGTGTGTATATATCAGTATTAGAAATTAAAAGATCTTATTTCACATTCTACTTGGACAATTCTTTTTTGCTACAGACTGCCACATATTGCCATAATTTATTTCATTTTGAACACAAACACACACACACACATATATATATATATATATATATATATATATATATATATATATATATATATATATATATATATATATATATATACAAAAACACAGACACTGCATATATTGTTTAACCTCTTAAAAAGAAGTTGGGATGTTATATAAGATTTGAGCTGCAGGCAGGCCAATCAAAGGCTGTGTTGGACGACTGTGTTCTTTTTTTTTCCAACTGATGTGAAGCTTGACAGCAGTTTCAAAGTACCAATATAAACTCCTCCTCAGAACGGTCTACACATGTATGCAGATGACTCTTGCTGTCAGAGGAGCTGGTTTTTGTACTTTTTGTTGGCAACAGTCTGTTTTATTATTGGTACATAAAAGCTGATTTCAGTTTTTGTCAAATGCAATGTGAGCTGTGGATTTGTCTGATAACAGAACATGTTTTTACAGTTATTTAGTCCATCTCAGATGTCTTAGAGCCCAGTAAGTAATCCTACTGATCATTCTGTACAAAATCAGGATAATGCTTTTTTTTTTTTTTTTTTTTTTGCATAAGGCATATGTTGCATTCCTTAATGTAGCTGCACACTGTTTTAACAAAAAAAAAACTTTTCAAAGTTTACCTACACGCTTGTGGCTATGTCCATTGCTGTAACGTGATAATTTCACAAAAATACTGTGTGAGTTATAAATTTAGCAATAGTTTTTAATACTGATTTTAATTCACTGGGGGTTCCCCTGACACCCCAAATATCTTTCATTATATGAACTTTGCTCTCCTTCACTAAGAAACACTGCCTTTGTACTGATTGTCAACTATATTAAAAAAAAGAGGTTGCTAATAATTTCAAATTGTATACATATTTATGAAATAAAATTAAGATTGTCACTAATTCTTTTGTCCCTTATCTGTTTAATAAAAGATAAACAATAAAGTGCAGTGACGTGTTTACTGTAGTTTTGTAAAAGGCCCAACTGTTGTGGGTGTGTATATTAAAATTGAACACATTTAAAAGTCTGCTTTTAGCTTTGAGTTTAACATGTGATGGCTGCATTTGTTGTTAAATGTAAAAGAAAACAAAGCTCAAAAATGTCTCTATGGGGAAAACATTCTGATATAAAGTAAAGAGGAATTTAATCAAAAGTATTGTATAAACATTGGGCATAGCCAATACGACAGACTGAATTGTGCTTAAAATGAAGAAAACAAATGCTTTGCTGGTGACAGAAACTGCAAATAAAAATCTTAGTACCAGTTAAAGGAATCACAATCAACTATTTGAAGATGATTCAGAAAATAGAATTATAAGGGTTGTAGAACAACATTCAAACCCCTCATTAGTAACACAAATCAGAAGACAGACTAGAATTAGCAAAAAAATAGCATAGGGGACAGTTGAGTCTTCAAATAAGTAATGGATAGAACAAAGTGTAGACGATGAAAGTATCTGCTTATCAATCTAATCATGCCAACTCATGTGGACCATGGCTGGTTATCACATAGTGGTGGCAGCAGAATGAAACCTGCCTGCCAATTTTCAGAGCAAATTGTCCAAGTTAATTTGGATGGAACTTTATAATGAAGCAAGATAACGATCCAAAACAAACTGTCAACTCAATAGGACTTTGTTAGTGAGAAACAGTAAAAGCAAAGTCAAAAAGCAAACCTTAAACTAACTGACTGCATTTCATCTTCTGATATGTAACAAAACCAAACTAAACCCAAGTCCATGATAAAAAGAGCAACAAATCATGGTCAGTAGAGGATCTGTAACTATATATTAGTTGTCATCTGCTTTACTTCAGCACTTTTCTGTTCCAGAATTCAATGAGTTGGGTTGTGTTTCAAAATGTGCCATGTTAATGTTGTTTATATCACTAAGATGAATTCTTTGTACAGCAAAAGCCAATGAAGCACAAAATACATTCTATTTAACCATTCAAATATTACATTTACAGCATTGCAAAGATAAAATCTATGAACCTGCAAACACCAAAGACATAAGATGTTATTTAAAAACCATTTAGTCCAAAGTGGAATTATACTGCTTTGATATGACAGTAGTTTACTGGTGTTTCATCTTTTTCTTTTACAATACAGTTTAACATTTTCTGAATGCAGATTGGGCACTTGCATAGGCAGAATAGGTGAATTCTGGGGATGCCAAAGTCTTTATTATGAATCAGATGATTTAAAATAATGACAAATGCTTCTGGTCCTCAGGATAGGAAAATTAGAAGAGTTGATCTGATTAAAAAAAAATTCTCCTGCTATGTAGTTACCATGGAAGCAAAGTGTTATATTACAAAAGATGATGGTAACAGTGGCTAGTTAGTATTAGATAATGGGAAGTGTTTTCGCCTAAGCAAGAATATCCTTGTCTCAAGATGAGGATGGATTTTTTTTTTTTTTTTTTTAATGCTACGAATTTCATCTGTTATTGTCCTTTTAGTGCAAGCTTAAATCATGTGTAGTTCATCTTACCCAAAATTATTCTTTCAGTCTATTCTCTGTCTTTGCCAGTTCAGCCTTGTTGTAGAAAAATTGTCTAAATATTAAGTATGCTTTATTTCCAGCATTTGTAATTTGAAATCCACTTAATCAAATATTTTAATCTCTACCATGTATGTCCATCTTATTCTATTTTTGATATCTTGCAGTATGATGCATCTTTGTTGTATTTATTATCACTTTATCACTTGAGTTTTTGATTGTTGTTTTTTATTATCATATATATATATATATATATATATATATATATATATATATATATATATATATATATTCTTAAATTAAGTTACTCACTCTCTCCACACACACTTTGAACACTACAATTGTGGAATTTACTATATTGAATAGACTTTAAACTGGACAGGGCCCAGCTAATACATTTTTCTTGTGTCTGTTTAGGTTTCGTTTCAGACTTCAACTTTAAATAATGGCTGATTCAGACCCCCCACTACACAAACCCAACACTTCTGTGCCGCTTTCATTCCCTTTCCTTAGAGCAGGGAGTCATATCTTGGAGAGGAAACCACCTGGGGAGCCACTTAGTCCTCTTCCCACCAAACGCAATCGCTCTTATTCCGCGTGAGTGCAACAAATGAATGATCTGAGCAAACTGAACAGACTGTCTCATCTGTTTAAAATAGTGTCAGCTTGGACATGTTGTATTTCTAGACACTCATGCACTCAGGTTTTGTTTTGTCAGATCTGTAAGGGCCAAATCTGGACCTGTTTTCAAGGGTGTCTGCAAGAACTTTTCCAGGTCCCAGGGACATGGATTTATTCGTCCTATTCAAGGAGGAGATGATATTTTTGTGCACATATCGGAGTGAGTAGACATTTTTCCTATATATATATATATATATATATATATATATATATATATATATATATATATATATATACACAGAAACAAAACACAGATGGTCATTATTATTTAGCTATTTTACTGTAAATATTTCTTAATTTGTGTAACTACATTTATAGCAGATTGACAAATAAAAAGAAAATTAAACCTTCATTGGTCCCACAATTGGGAAATTCACATTCTCAAAAGTGACAATGATTGGGAAAGTTAAAAAGATACATCTAATATACCTATTAAGAGAAGTATTTTAAAAAATGTAATAGAAATAGAAATCAGTATATATAAAATAAACTACTCAACTATGTATATGACATATAATACAAAGAGGAGCCAATAGAAAAGAACTCTATAAAAAGATTAAAGAAAAAGATAAAACAGATTGCACGTCACTAATGTATTGCACATATAAAGATTGAATATTTATTGCAAAAAACAGAAGTCACATCCTAAGCATTAGAGTGACCTCTAAATTAATAAATATGACTGAGAAAAGTGTATGTGTATAATGTCTTTAACTCTTATGTGTATTGTAATTATACTTACCAGATGTGGTATTTATTGAGTAGTCTGGGTTATATACTAGGTTATTATTCTGATTACCATGGCAACATTATTACAGGAGCAATGATTGAAATTCACATTCAACAGATCTACTTTAAAAAATGTTCAGTGGTAATATTAAGCCATTATATATCCTTGTGTTGTTCAGCATTGAGGGGGAGTATGTACCAATGGAGGGGGATGAAGTGACCTACAAAGTGTGTCCTGTACCTCCGAAGAACCTGAAGGTCCAAGCTGTAGAGGTGGTTATCACCAATCTTACACCCGGAACAAAGCATGAGACCTGGTCTGGACAAATAATCAGTTCTTAGCTCAGACATTTGCCTGTTTTAAATTGAAGAACCAAAAGGTTTCAGGATAAAAGGAAAATGGCAAATGAATGATTTTTTTTTTTTTAAATAAAACAACAGACTGACGGGTCCAAAACTGTGAATATTGTTCTTTGTAAGCTAAATATGGATGAAGTTTGGATTATGTAACTTGTTTTTTTTTTTTTAGCCTGACATATGTATGCAATGAGTCAGTATTGGTGGGAAGTCTCCTTGGAGCCAGCAAGCTATTTTGGCAAGTTTTCGTAAAACATACTACTTTCCCTATGAGATGCACTAACTGTGTCTATGTTGCTGTCATTATTTATGTATTAATTTGTATTAGGTGTACCTTTACATAGAGTATAGACCGTGGCATTTACAAGTACTATTAACAAGTAAGTACATAGGATTTAATGGCTTATATGTTCATTGCTAAAGCAGTGGTTCCCAAACTTTTCCTTCTGTTCCCCTTCTTATAGAAAATTTTATTTTTAAGTCTTAGCACTGTAAGCCCATAAAATTTACTGTACACATTCTGATTCATACAAAAACATCTTGCTGAACAAAATAAATAAAAGCGTCAAACACATCTTACATTGGAATTATTTCAAATGACTTGCATCATGTATCTTACTTTAACTTTGGGAACCACTGTGTTTAAAGGAATATATTAAGAAAATGTTTTTGTAAATATGGTATGATACTGTTGTTTTTAATAACTTTTAAAATCTTACAAATCTCATCTATGAAACAATGCTATGTTTCATGAAGGTGGTGCAGTGAGTAGCCCTGACCTTAATGCTACACAGGGATGATAGTTTTATCTGTTGATAGTTTAACTGATGATAGTTTTATTCTTCCCACGGTCCAAAGACACACAAGTTGAGTACATAGGAGATGCTAAATTACCACTCAGTATAAATGGGTTTGTTTGTGTGTCTGCCTTGTGATGGACTGTTGCCTTGTTTTCTCATCCTTCACTAGAACACATGAAAAGGCTACAGCACCCCACAGATCCAAAAGTAATGATTATTATGAAAATATACATTAAAATTGTGCCTCATCTACCCAATTAAGTGAGACACTTAAACTTCTGTAAATGGTCTTGGTTCATTATAAACAGTTGTGATTAAAAAATGCATCTTCATTTAATTCCATATTTTGGGACCTAATATAAAACCTATGTAGGCCACATAATGCTTAGAATGAGCATAAAGATGTTTTTTTTTATTTTTTTTTTTTATAGGAATCCTTTCATTCATTTAGCATTCCAGCACACATGAGAAATGTAAACCCTCCTTGATTTTACTCTATTTTCATTGGATTAGTTACTGCTGGGCAGCACGGCTTAGTGGTTAGCACGTTCGCCTCTCAGCGCTAGGGATTCCCGGTTCGAATCCCCATCTGGGTGGAGTTTCCATGTTCTCCCCGTGTCTGCGTGAGTTTCCTCCGGGTTCTCCGGTTTCCTCCCACAGTCCAAAAACATGGATCAAGTCAATTGAATTCTCCAAATTGCCCCATACAGAGTGTGTGTGTGAGTGTGTGCTCAGCGACGGATTGGCGCCCTGTCCTGGGTCTATCTGTCCAGCGCCCGAGACGTTCTCCCCTGGATGGGCATGGGGAACCCCACCGCGACCCTACTAGAGGATAAAGCGGGAGATAATGAATGAATAGTTACTTCTGGCAAATGTGTTTGTGCTATATATTCAGTCGTGCATGTTCCTAGTATACAGGCAATTTTCAATGATACAGATCCATCGTGTTATTATGAAGGTTTATAAGAGTTGGGTCAACAGGTATTTCTTCAACCAGTTTACAAATGAAACGATCCGGTATGTACTTTTCACTCAGGTACAGAGGTCACATGCACAGTCTACACAGAACGGACCTTTATTCGACCCGATTTGAATCCGGAATATTCTTGAGGCAGTAGCACTAACCACTGCGCCACAATGCCACCGCTGGCAGGTATATGCAGTGTATATATACAAATATATATTTACAAAGGAGCCTGTCCTGTTACTCGAGAATCGAAGCAGCATTCACTGCAGCATCGCTACGGTTTTTATTTTCTCTATTAACTTTATACACACATATGTACTTTCTCTTTGTAAGTTTAAGTGATGTTAACATTAATTCTTTACACTTTATG
The DNA here is from genome assembly GCA_019802505.1 of Corydoras sp. C115. Classification (NCBI taxonomy): domain Eukaryota; kingdom Metazoa; phylum Chordata; class Actinopteri; order Siluriformes; family Callichthyidae; genus Corydoras; species Corydoras sp. C115. The sequence goes on from JAFMOC010000004.1 coordinate 639,642, forward strand.
GGGAAAAAATGCGTACGCCACAGTCTGAGGACAGTTGGTTTCAGCTGTAGATTTATTAAAAGGCAAGTAAAGTTATAAATAATGAGTTGTTTATGCCTGCATCTGTTGCTGCATTAATATTTAGAGGCCTTCATGTATTCTACGTCCTTGATGTAGAATTTTGATTGTGTCTAGGCACTGTACTTATTTAATCACGTTAACTGAGTAAAACAAAACGTGATTGATGCCTTATTAAATGCATATATTGTACCCAAAGTTTATAGTCACAGCCAGGCATTTAATAACAGTATTTATACTTCTTTTATCAATATTATCAATTTAAGTAAAAATGTATATCAGCCATCAGTCCAGAGAAGTCACTGCTGCTGCTGTTTCAGTCTGTGTTCAAAAAAATTAAGAGGAGACCCAGCCCATTCAGTTCAATGCCTCTTGCAAAACTGAATTTTGAACAAATCACAAACGTTCTGAAACGTTCCATCTTTAAGCCTAATTATATTAAAATGGCATATCATATATTAGCTGTCAAATATGATAGAAAAAAAAGATACAATTGGGTTTTCGCCACAGAAACCGAGAAACATGTAGTCATTAAAAAAAATTACTTCAGCAGCTTAAGCCAAAACTGTGATACATTAGGATAATAGTCTGAATGGATGATTTAATCAAGATAGAGAACGTTGCTATAACAACAAATGCCCTCAAACAACTTTTTTTTTTTTGTTCATAAAATCAGTTTAAGACCTAATTGTTATTTTGGTCTTATCAGCTGAGAACTGCAAGCTTCCAATCTGTAGATGTATTTTTCCCATAACCATTGTGTTTTTAATATAATAATTATATTACAAGGATTTTTTCAAAATGTAATGCTTAACATTTTTAGATCATATTCATAATAGATAAGATAGACCTTTATTTGTCCCTCAATGGGGAAATTCACAAATAAATTCACATTCACAGCTTAAATATGTTATGATATGATTTGAGGGCATTTGTTCAAGCCCTCATCCTATCCCGGCTCGATTATTGTAAAGCGTTGCTTGCTGGTCTTCCAGCTTCCACAATCAGACCTCTACAACTAATTCAGAACTCTGCAGCCCGACTTGTATTCAACCAGCCCAAGCGAACTCATGTCACTCCACTACTCATTTCTCTCCATTGTCTCCCTGTAGCTGCTCGCATTCAGAACAAGTCACTGACTCTGGTCTACAGGACCATTTCTGCCCCCTGCCCCCTCTTACCTTCACTCTATCTTTTCAAAATACACTCCAGCTATTTCACTTCTCTCTAGTGATGACTGTCACCTGGTGATTCCACCTCACCGAGGAGCTAATTTGTGTTCACCACTGCAAAATGGTGGAATGATCTTCCCAACTCTGCCCGGAAGGCAGAGTCACTTGGCATTTTTAAGAAACTACTGAAGAGATGCATCTTTTTAACAAATACCTGTTGTAGGAAAAAAAGGGGGGGGGGGGGTGCAGGATCAGATAAAGATCAGGTATGATAATTCTACAGTGTAGCTGGTTTTCTTCGTAACTACTGACTTGTGTTGTTCTCATTTGTAAGTCACTTTGGACTAAATGTAAATGATTTAATGTTGCCATTAAAACTCACTATTTTTCTAATATTTACACCTATATGAAACATATACATGTGTTCTCAGTTTATGTAACAGGTGTTCACACTGCATGAATTACACATCATCTCATCATTTTTAAAATACCCAAAACACAAAATAGGGGCATCTTGATAACCATTTTTGTAAAAGCAACAATTTTATTTCAGTTCACCATTCAAACATTCATGATCTAAACATTTATTACATGATTGTTTTGTATGTTTAACAAAATATACCTGGAGGATGCGCTCATCAAAATATAGAATATACCATATATAAACTATATTAAACAGGCTAAAAAGTTGATTGTAAGAAATTCATGTTCCCATGTGTCAACTTGATAATCCCACTAACATACAGCTATAAACCTTAACATGTGCCCTGGACAATTGAGAATTTTCACATATATTGTAGAAAAATAACAGTAGCCATGTACAAAAAAATAAATAGATACATAAATAAGGTGAAATACACAGTGCAAAATAATAATAAAATAATAGTGTTAATATAAGCTAATTTAAGTCATTTTTGCACAAAAGGAAAACAAAAGTGTCCTAAGTATTATCTGTGACAAATATAAGCTACGCTTGTACAAATGAAAAACTTTAAATTAAATAAAAAACACTGACCTCTGGTGATCCAAGTCATATAAATGTGCAAACTAACTCTATTAAGAATGTATTGTAACATAACCTAAAATAGTCAACATGCCAAGATACATACATACTTTGAAATCATTAAAAACTGAATTTGTTACAGCATAAACATTTAAAAACATTCTAATTTAACAAGGAATGATGTTCTAAAGCCTATGCAGTCTTCTTTATCGTTGACACTGTGTTGTCCACACAGAATAAGTAGATGCATTTGGTCCAGGAGTTTTGCACAGTATTTAAGGAATTATCAGTTTACAGAATTCAGACTTAATCAAAACCAGTTTACTCACTAGACTTCTTTTCATCAGATTACAAATGCTTACAAACTGAAGATGGGTATGTATAACAGTGTTATTTCAATATTCACAATTGCTCCTGGCATATGCTTAGCTCCTCTTGAAAAAAATGAATTACTGAATGATAAATGGCGACACTCAAGACAGCAGATAACTTAAAGGCAATTTAACCGAAGAAAGCAATAGGTGCTTATTTTGTGCGGTTAGTCAAGGCTTGTTTGAAAGTTCTCTTTTGAGGCATAATACTTTGGTGAAATCAGATCTTACCATATATAACCTAAATATGTTTGAGCTACTGTAATTTCACAATCAATGCAGAGTTTTAAACCTGACAGTGTTTAAATAAAAACATCTATTCACAGCTTTTGTGTTGCTGATGAAAGAATATACCAGCATGCTTTTTTTTATGAGCAGATCCTTTTTATCCAATTCGCCATGATTAATATTGTACCATAGTTGATAATCTTTGGTTGCAGTTTAAAAAGTTTTAATACTTTTTGCTAATGTAATACAACTTTCTTTAGCTATAAATCACCGTTTGATCATCACTTGTTGTTTGTTTACATGGTTCAATACCTCAGTTTTATTTAGGCTGCTGGATTTCAGGTGGCTCAGTCATCATATAATTGTGGAATTACAAAACTGGATCTGGAGTTTTTTGAGTTGCAGACTTGGAAAAATAGGGAGCGCTCTACATCCGGGATCCATGAATCTGGAAAAGCTGCAAAACAGGAAATAAAAATGACTAACTGAATACAATTTTCCCAGACACATCCAAAATAACATGAATAAGAAGTTTACATTAAGATGGAGGTGCAGCTGAAGATGGAATATTAAATCAGTCCTGAACCTCTGACCTTTTTTTAGAATTCCACTTTTTATATACTTTATATTTTAAAGGGGAACAAATTTATGGCAACTTACAAATGAAAAAAAAAACAACCCCACCGATGTATAGTGTATAGAAGCATGCTTAAGTGTTTCTATTCAGGCTTTCTAGACTATTTCCTAAAAGAGATCTAGGGTGTTGTATTTTATTCCATCTTTTGTAATAATTTCTCTTTACTGCATATATATATATATATATATATATATATATATATATATATATATATATAATTCATAATGTATATTAAGAAAGATATTACAGCAAAATTATTATTTTACAATCTTTAGCTACATTAAAATACTTTCCTGATTAAAATGATTGCAAAAACAATATTTAAAAACTAAACCTAAAAATTATTATTTAAAAAATACACCTTTTGTAAAATAAAATAACATGAATGTATTTTTTTCCTAAACCTACATTTCTAAAGAAAGTTCATTTTAGTTTAGTCCAAACTAGTCTTTGTCCAGATGTCTGGATATGAAAACAGATGTGGTCCACAGACCAGGCCATTCAAACATACATACTTGTGGTTATGGTGTCAAACTGTTAAATCAAGTGTAGAGGCCTAGGACTGAAATACCATAGTATTCTAAAAACACTATACAGACAAAAGTATTAAGGTCACCTAAACATTTGACCTACAAACTTATAAGCTGCTTATAACCAGCGGTGTAATATTTTTGGTCTGGTTCTCAAAGGAACCCCAGAAGATGTTGCTTGCTCCTCTGTGTAGCCATTTTCCATGAAATTAGATTTTTACTTCATTTCAGTTTGGCATCTTTTCAAAGTAATTATTTGGTGTAGCTTGTTTCGTGAACAGGCTGATGAATCAGAAATGTTAAAACTAGAAAAAAAACTAGTTACAAGGTTAGCGCTCTGGACCCCGGTGATGTACATTGCCATAGTCAAAAAAGGCAAATATAAAAATGTGGAAACGCATGCAGAACAAAAACTTTTCTTCATTTGTGGACTTTTTTCCACAAAGTGGAAGCTATAGAATTGTCTAAAACTCACAATATTTAAATTGTAAAAGGTTCCATATAAACAAACTTGAAACGTTTTGAAAAAAAAAAAACATTAATAAAATAACATTTTATAATAGAACTTAAGAAATTCGATCAAACATGTATAAAAACTTTCAGAATCTTGGAAGAGTTTAAGGTTTGTTGGACTACAGATAAGGTTAAGCTTAACCTGCCATTGGATGCAATCAAATAAAACACCCCAGCAGCCTCTTGCTACCACAAAGAACACCTATAGTTGGTCCTCACCCATTCCTGTGATCGGAACATTGATACAAGTCTCCTAATCTCTAAATCCACTTATTGGGGTGGCATTTCTCTCTCTCTCTCGTCTTCCTCCTCCTGATCCTCCTTTGCTTCGTCCTCCTCTGATTCCTTAATGTTTAATGGGCGGTCAACAAGGAAAACAAAATGAAAATAAAAAGGACTGCAACAACACAGGTGGTACAAACAAAAGGAATGAGTATGTTTTATGAAAACTGTCAGAAGATTAAGGTGAACATTAAAGATTTTACTGATAAAACAGACATACCACAATATGATATGGAATATGAAGTGATAAAGAATGGTAACATACTTGAGGAAATGTAGCAAGTAAAAAAACAGTATGATTTATGAAGGTACCACAGCTCTATGTGGCACCTGCCCTTTACAGAGCTGAAAACTGTAATTTAACAATTACTAGTGAGTTTTCCAACCTTAGTCTTGTGGCTCTGTTCAGTCCCCAGGCCCCCACTAGATGTGTGTAGCTCCTTAGACACAACACAAAGAAATTCAGCCTGGTCTTCTGTTCCATAGCTGTATGATGAGCCAATATTGACCATCTGCAATAGAAATAAAGAGTCATGCAGTACATTAAGGCTTAAATTGAACACAACATAAAAAACCCAAAGGTACTGTCCACACTTTTTTGTCTAATATCTGATTGTTCAGATTTCATAAATGCATCCAATAATTGTTTTTGTAATGCTATTTAAAACCCTGTGACACCACATTATACCTATAGGTGTCGTTTTTAGTCATTAAGTACTACGTAAGTATAACACTAGACACTAGTGTCACTAGTTTTGGAGAAAGAAAAAGGACACTGGGTGCAGGAGAGGACAAATCAACTCAGCATCAGTCCAACCCACAGTCCAGAGTAGTCCGGGCCGCGGCTTTCGGCAGGAGCGCACGCTGACCTGCTCAAACTTCCAGCCGTCCGACATGGTGGACACCATCTGTGTCAGTTCCTCCTCCTGACATTGCAGCACCCTGTATACATGCTTTGGAGGCACCTGCTGTGAAGGAGGAAAAAGAGAGAGAGAGAGAGAGAGAGAGAGAGAGAGGGAGGGAGGGAGGGAGGGAAGGAGAGAAATATGTAGATTAGTCTTAAAAATTGAAGATTATCTGATACAAAATAAGCTATTTGCTTACTTCTGAAAACGAACTGCATTCAAATTTTAACAATAGAAAATCTGACAACTACTTAATTGCACTTCACATACTGGTAAACCTAATCTCATCTAATTATCTGGACTGATTCATACTATACTGGGGTCTTAAACAGACACAGGAGAACCTGAAGAAAACTATAGTGGACGGATAACATGAAAACCAGGTCAGAATCCATTTCTTGATCCCCAACGCTGAGAGGCAGATGTGCTAACCACTACGCCACCGTGCCACGCCTTATAAATGTCAATTGAAACAAAATTATATTTTAGTAGCCTGGAATATTAATAATATATTTTTAATTATATAAATAAGGACTGTATGCTTTATTTAGGATCAATAAGCTTTAAACCTTGAGCCAGATGAGACATTTACACAGTGGTTAGCACGATCACCTCACAGCAAGAAGATCCTGGGTTTGAATCCTGGCCAGGGAAGACAAAGCTTCTTTGTACATGTCCTCCTCATGCTGTTATGGGTTTTCTCCCACAAACCAAATACATGATGGTAACTAAACCATCTATACTAAGATTTTTATGAGGGTACTATTCAAAAGTCGTAAAATGGCCTATAAGCTTATATTCTTGGGCCCAGTTATCATTCAGAGGCAGCATTATTGCAGAGCGAGTATGAAGGAGGAACACTCTGAGCAAAAACATTGGAAATGTCTTTTAATTGTAATGATAACTAAAATCATTGAACACCTAATAGTTTAATATTAAAAAAATTATATTATAAATTCAGGATTGGCCATTTTCACCCTAAAAATGTATAGCAGCACCGGTGACTGACTGTGCAAATCTAGCTTTCTATCTAAAGGGATATATGTTCAAAGACATTTTACTAATGGTTAATAATTAGTTGTTATTTTGTACAATATGCATTAAACACAAGTGGTTAAACACACTCTTAGAAAGGCAACCTGTCTGATATAGAGATGCAAATTAAGGCTGACAGTCCACTTTATTTATTTAAAAAATAGTAAACACTTCTGCTGGTTTTGCCATCTGTTCTGTGTTTTTGTCTGCTCATTTCCTTGTTGATATTTATGCACATCTCTCTCTAAATAAAAACAGTGCATCACTGACAGAGCAAAGGCTTCCTGAATCAATAAAATCACTGTGATATCTGACATTTGTGTGAAAATGAAAAAAAAAAAGATTCAAAACACAATATATAATTAAAGCAGGACTTCACCACCATTTCTTTTCTTCCTCTCTGTTCTAATCATGCTTAATTTCATGCATCACTCACTTAAAGCACAACATTCCTTTTTTTACCTACTGGAACAATTCAGTGACTTTAATGCACCTTTTCACTATTCAGATCATGTAATTACAAAAAACACTGTGTACATGTAAGGATAAGGACTGATGGTTACCTGAGAAGCCTTACAATCCCGTTCCAGAATTCTTTCTTTAATCAGTTTTATAAGCGGAGTGATGTTGTAGAATTCTGCCTCCTCCAAGACACCTAAAATAGCATATGCATGTAAACTATAATGTATGTATTTTTCAAAGGTATTTGAATGCTGGTGCTATTTGTAATGTCAAAAAATATATAAATGTAAACACATACAAACCTTCTTCAGCCAGTTCTTTGTTGTAAACCAGCTTTCCATGTCGAAGGTAGTTGAGAATAGGGCCAAAGTATGTGGGGTCTCTGTCAATTACGTAAGCACCGGTTTCATCCTACACAAAGAGATTCAAGACTTAGTTAAATTTAATCATGAAATTAGCATCTGACACGCATCAAATTTGTGTACACACATTTTTGTATGTATTGTTAAAAATGGTAAATTTCTGTAGTTATCATCACACTGGCAGACAAATGTTTGTACCAGAATAATTATATAATAAAAGCCATACTGAAATGAGTCTGGTCACACATATGGGGCTTTCGACTGCAGGCCAATCAAGTTCATGCTCATCCATGTCTTTATGGACCTTGCTTTGTGCACTGGTGAACAGTCATGTTGGAAGAGGAAGTGCCAGTTCCAAATTGTTCTCACAAAGTTGGGAGCATGGAATTGTCCAAAATGTCTTCTTGGTATGCTGAAGCATTGAGAGTTCCTTTCAATGTAACTAAGACGCTCATGAAAAACAACCCCACACCATAATCCCCCTCCACCAAACTTTACACTTGGCACAATACAGTCAGACAAGTACTGTTCTCCTGGCAACTGCCAAACCCAGACTCGTCCGTCAAATTGCCAGATCCAGAAGCTTGATTCCTCACCCCAGAGAATGCGTATCCACTGCACTAGAGTCCAGCGGCGGTGTGCTTTACAACTCTGCATCTGACGCTTTGCAATGCACTTAGTGATGTGTGGTATGGCCCATGAAAACCCATTCCATGAAGCTCCCTGCGCACTGTTCCATTCTGGAATTCAATGAGCCGTGGCCATGGAAGTGATTGGAACACCTGATTCTGATAATTTGGATGAGTGAGCAAATACTTTTGGCAATATAGTGTGTGTGTGTGTGTAATATATATATATATATATATATATATATATATATATATATATATATATATATATATATATATATATAAAATGTATTTATTTATATCTTGAAAATGCAGATATGTTTTGACTACAGGTTACTTTAGCTGTCCCCGTCACTACAGGTCACTTCAGCTGTTTCATATGGCTGAGTGGTCAGTGCAGTAACTCATTCCTAAGAGCTCAGCAGGGAACCATTACTTATCCTGAAAATAAAGCTGTTCTTTACTTCATGCCCTGTGGACAACTTTATACAGGCCAGTCTAACACATTACCAACTTAGGGAGGGAGGGAAGGAGGGAGGGAGGGAAGAAGGGAGGGAGGGAGGAAGGAAGGAAATGAAATTACTTTACATAAAACACATTAAATCCTTTATGTTTAAACACAATGCCTCATTATCTATTAGTGATATACATCACTGTTTAATATCTTCATAATTCCCATTGTTCATATCTAGTACAGTTATATAAAACAGCACATCCACATTAAATTCTATGGTTTTACCTTGAGTTGTGGTTAACTTTTTTTGCATTCTTAATTTTTGTGTATGAAAAAATTACAGCTCTTTTATGGTTATAAGAATATTGTCCAGAAAGATTGTGTTCTGTCGATTTAGAATCAGTGGCATTTTAAGTATTTCTTTTGATCCTTGGCCTTCATCAATACAGTAGTGCTCTGTTTACAGTGGGTTGGTACATGGTACATGTTGAAATCATCACTCCAGATGTCTCCAACTCAGGTTTTGTATTTTGTTTTAGAATGAGCATTGGGTGGCATTAATCATGTCCTAGCATTCAATTTTGTATAATTTTAACTTTTTTGTTAGGTTTGTGTCATGGGCTTTTCTTTATCAAGCATGTGAGCTCTATATAATTTCAAATCATAAACAGTTAGCTGATGTGCAAACTGCCAAATTAGTCTTGCTTTAAAATTAGCCAGTGTTTCTGGCTAACCTTCTTTTCGTGGAGTTCTGGGTTTACTAATTTAAAGGGATCACTCATATTTTTGCTCTAAACCATGTGCTTTATAAGTTATCAGTTGAAATTTGCATTGCAGAGCCACTTTAGTTTTACTTCTACTTGTGGCATCATAAACCAAATAGATTTTTAGACAAACCCTAAGGAGTACATTACAGTAATCGTTCATTCATTCATTATCTTCCGCTTTATCCTCTATTAGGGTCTCGGGCGCTGGGCAGATAGACCCAGGACAGGGCGCCAATCCATCGCTGGGCATTACAGTAATCGAATCCTGATATTCAAATGTGCAATAACATCAAAAAACTGAAGCAACAGGACAAAATTCCACAGGACAATGTAAGAGATGATTACATCATCTTTTATCTTATAAGCTATTGATTTATAGGGTGTTATTATTATTATTATTATTATTATTATTATTATTATTATTATTATTATTTTTGTTTTACACATGACTTTTTCATTTTGGATTTTTTATAGGTCACTTGATTGACAAGAAGACAAGAAATAAATTATCACTGGCTCACTAGTTCAGTTTAGTGTATTCCCTAATATTTTAATAAGAGTTTTACCTAAGGGTTTAACAAGTATATATAGTTTAAATTGATGTAAATCTGTGAATTAGCAAATTTTAGACAAATAAACTGTATTATTATTCTCAAAATATTGAAAATACTAACATTAGTACCATCAAGCACATACACCCCAGGTGATGCTCAAGCACCTTCCCTAGGCCCTTTCTGCTGACGCTCAATTACTTTATTCATTTATCAATATTTTAAAAAATAGATCCTCTCCGTTATAAATACCCCAAAAGTATTGTGATATTTTACAGGCATATATTTGAGTTTTTGTGAGAAATCGGCACGGCATGATTCATGATACATACAAGCCCAACCCCACCTGTTTCTCTTTTTTTATTCTTATATTATTATATTTTTGGCAATGGGTGCCCTTTTTTGGCTTAATCTCAAATTTCATTAAGTACATTTTGCAGTTCACTGATGATGAGAAAGATAACCCCTAGTGACACCAAAACATCTCAAATAGTATTAAACAGTAACAGAGAACAGCTGAACAAAAAGTCAAACTGTGACATGCCCCTAATAAAAATACAAACACATAAACATGATGATTCTATCTATAAATAGAGCAGATTCCACCTTCGGAACACTAACTAGAAGTGGCTAGGGACACAGCGGACACCTTTTTTTTTTTTTTACCATGTATGTTACTGAACTCAACAGTGTGTATAATTGGACCTGCACAGGACACCCTCATGTTATTAGTCAGAGGTCAATCTGTCCAACCTGACTGTTGAACATTAAAACATCCCACAACACAGTGAGTCAGCACAAGATGTCGTTATATTATTTTCATATTACCTCAAGTCAATGCCATAGTTAACAGGCACTCTGTGGGTGAACAATCTGAATTTGTACACAGACCTAATGCAACTCCCTACAGTAACTGCCCTTCTCCCACAGGAACTACCTGGTAGGCAAACAAAAGGCTTGTTTATATCACCACGCCACATCCTTACTTTTACACCACTAGTTCCAAATCAAGTGATTGTGCATCAAGATGGGTTGGTATCATAATATATTCTCTACAAAGAAATACATCTTAATCTACAAATAATATTGTTGCTCTGCTTCTACATTAACATCAAAAATCAAAAACACAAATACACAACAAAAATAATGCTGCAAAATAATCTAATAGCTCTATATTTACATGTTTCTGTGTTGCCTTTGTTGGAGGTTTCTATATGATGTTAACATATAATTGTACATTGTTAATTTTGAAACTCACGTCACTTACCTTTTGGTTCCTGTTAATGACACAATAAGAGCTCTGAACCAAATATTCAATCCTCATCACCTACATGATCACAGTATAGGGCTGTGGTTATTGTGGTCATTAATAAAATCTGGATTATTATTATTAACAATTAGAAATGAAGAAGGACTCAAACTGATAGACTGATAGAACTGCACAGTCCAATTATTATGCACTTAATGGACAGAGTCTAGTGGATGAATTTTGGAACAGTGAATATTTACTGTGGTTGATTTTAAGTGTAGCACTGCTGTAGCAAAGTGTAGCACTTTTTATTTGGGTCGACAAACATTCTCAGCACTGCAGTGACACTGACATTTTGGTCGTGTGTTATAGTGTGTATTTTGATGGCATGAGAACATCAAATGCCACAGTGCTTTTAAAGTTTTTTTTTTTTAAACACTGTGTCCACATAATGTTCACTGTATTAGACATATTATCTATATCGTCGATGTAAAGTCAGAAACAGTAGTTCAGAGAGATAGTCAGTAAATTTAGTGGTTTCTTTATTTTTTATGCATATCTGCACACATTATCCAAGTTACGTACTTCAGACATTATGCCTTGCATTTCCCGTTGTCATTTTGCAAAAAATAAATTGTAATTTTCCAGCCCTACAAGCAAAAACAATAAGATCTGTTGAATATGAAGATGTCTTGACTTCAATATTAAACACAGAAGCGGTGAGTGAAAACACATCACAGCACTTACACCACGGCTCCAGTGGCAAGAGATCAAATCTATCGATCGGAGAAAAAGAGACTGAAATCTTTACATCGCAGGATTTTTACAGCTGTGGGGGGGGGGGGGTCATGTTCATCCGGGGGGTGCCTTTATCACATTAAATCCATACACGCTCGATGATCTATTACCAAATACACAGTCTACTCAGAGTCCTAAACATGTAACATACAGTTTTAACATTCACGGGGCCTGGTTATCAGATGGGTCAGTGCCCTGTCGGCTCGGAGCACTGCAACAGATCGATCGGATTTGAACAGATCGATGTTTTGAGAACGTGTTTTGGGTCTGAATGTAGCCTGTATGTATTTTGAATAGGGGTTTTTATTGAGTCCATCTTACCGTGTCTGAATGCAGGTCCTGCTGCTGGCACAGGCGGTACAGAAAGGATGTTTGCTCCTTTAGCAGAGTCTGGCGCGTCGTTAAGAAGACGGTGCCGCCGACATTGAGCCGGACCCATTTCCCATTCGAACCCGACGGAGGGATGGCGGCTCCGTTGCCCGTCACACTGCTCTCTGTTGTACCGGAGTCAATGGGAGCGGACGAGCCCGTGACTGTTCCTTCACTTCCTTCGCTATCTTTGTTATTGTTGTTGTTATTGTTATTATTATTTTGGTTGTTGTGTGGGGAGCAAGACCTCCTGTCTCGTACATCCCTAAACGCTTTCTCATTCGTAGCCATTAGTAAAAAGATTTAAAGTTGCGTTAGGTTATTTGCATTAAACAGCTGCGCCGCTAGCTGAACCTCTCCCTCCTGCTCAGTGTCTGTCTGTCTGTCTGTCTGTCTGTCTGTGGCGCAGCAGCCACTGCTTTAAGCAGTCTGTCGTGAACTTGGGTTGCCAGATTGACATTAATATATTCATCTGAAGCAAAATTTCCTTTTCAAACGGCGAAATTGAATTATCCAGCTTTCGATAATAGTGATCTGATATTTATGCGATTTCAACATCATTTTAAAGGAATAATTCTTACTCAAATTTTCAGAGTATTTTGCAAACATAACCATAACACTGGGGGGGCACGGTGGCTTAGTGGTTAGCACGTTCTCCTCTCAGCGCTAGGGATTCCCGGTTCGAATCCCCAACTGGGTGGAGTTCCCATGTTCTCCACGTGTCTGCGTGAGTTTCCTCCGGGTTCTCCGGTTTCCTCCCACAGTCCAAAAACATGGATCAAGTTAATTGAGTTCTCTACATTGCCCCATATAGAGTGTGTCTGTGTGAGTGAGTGTGTGCCCAGCGATGGATTGGCGCCCTGTCCTGGGTAAATCTGCCCAATGCCCGAGATGTTCTCCCCTGGATGGGCATGGGGAACCCCACCGCGACCCTAATAGAGGATAAAGCGGGAGTTAATGAATGAATGAACCATAACACTTCTACTTCCAATTGACACTTCCAGTCTCTGACAAGGGACAAGTAGTGACGCTTATCCATGTTGTGGAAACAAAAGCTTATAACCTGACTTTAAATTAATCCATTGGTTTTTGAAATGACTCATATGAAAGCTGAAACCCTCCCAAATGAGATTTAAATTACAAAAATAAATTTGCTTTACTGCAGAAATATTGATCATTTAATGAACACAGAAAGGTCAGATTTTGGCAACACAAAAGTTTTGTCACCCACAGAAAGTAATGTGAAAATCAAACAAATAATTCACTTCATATACAAAGATATGCTTCATAACACTGGTGAATGACGTTGTGGTGCTATTAGAGCCATATTTAATATTTTGTGTGACTTCCATGAGCTTGAAGGACTGCATCCATGCGGTTCGACAATGATTCATACAATTTATTGATGAAGTCATCAGGAATAGCAAAGAATGCATTCTTACATGCCTCCCAGAATTCATCAAGATTCTTTGGTTTTGTCTTCCAAGCTTCCTCTTTCATCCTACCCAAAACATGCTCAATGATGTTCAGGTCTGGTGACTGGGCTGGCCAGTCCTGGAGCACCTTGATCTTCTTCGCCTTGAGGAACTTTGATTTAGAGATGGATGTATGAGATGGAGCACCATCCTGCTGCAAAATTTGACCCCTTTTATGACTGGGAATGTAAGATGTAGCTAATACCTCTTGATATTTTAGGCTATTGATATTGCCTTCCACCTTGCAAATGTTTCGCACACCCCCATACTGAATGTAACCCCAGACCACGATCTTTCCACCACCAAACTTGACTGTTTTCTGGGTGAATCTTGGATCCATACGGGCTCCAGTAGGTCTCATGTAGTATTTGCGGCGGCTGTGGTGTAATTCAACTAAAGATTCATCTGAGAAATCCACCTTCTGCAACTTTTCCAGCGTCCATCCGTTTAGCAGGCTGTGGGCCTTGGCAAATGCCACACAGTTTTTTACCTGCCTTTTGTTTAGTGCTGGCTTCTGGGAACTGATTCAACCATGGAGGCCATTTCGAGACAGAATCCTACAAAATGTTCTAGTTGACACAGGGACTTGAGGTGACCAGGCCTGGTGGAGCTCTGCTGCAGTGGAAGAGGGACTGGCTTTGGATTTTCTAACCAACAAACGTTCCTCCCGAGCAGTTGTCTTGTGGGGTCTGCCAGACCTGAGCTTGTCAAAAACATCTCCAGTCTCTTCAAATCTTTTTTTAATTCTTTGTGCTTGACACTGAGACACATGCCAGCCACCTCTGCTGTGGATTTGGTCTTCAGCATCTTGATAATCAAGGCTTTGGTCGCAGGATGGATATTTGGCATGTTGTCAGCGGTCAAGTTGCAGTGCAAGTGAAGGTCTGGGGTGCTGGAGTTCATTTTATACACACCCACTAATTAACCAATCAATTAATGAGCACAGGCTGTAAACTAGGATTGGGTGCATTATATGACAAGGCGACAACTTTTGTCTTGCCAAAATCTGACCTTTCTGTGTTCATTAAATGATCAATATTTCTGCAGTAAAGCAAATTTATTTTCGTAAATTAAATCTTATTTGGGAGGGTTTCAGCTTTCATATGAGTCATTTCTAAAACCAATAGATGAATTTAAAGTCAGGTTATAAGCTTTTCTTTCCACAACATGTATAAGCGACAGAACTTATGTCAGGGACTGTAGATCATTATTTGGTTGTTTTCTGTCATTGAAGTCGTATTATTAAAGAAACAAGCAAAAAAACAAACAAACAAAAATATATAGCTATATATAATTATGTAGGGACGGCGCGGTGGCATGGTGGTTAGCACATAAGCCTCTCAGCATCGGGGATCGATGTGGGTTTTCTTCTCTGTTTTTTTTCCCACAGTACAAAAAGATGTATTCATGGTGAATTGGCTGCCATATATTGCCACTATATAGCCACTTTATAGTGTTTGTGTGTTTGTGTGAGTGTGCCCAGCAATGGATTGACAGGGTTCTTAGTGTATCTGCCCAGTGCCCAAACACCCCCCCTCCCCAGGGACAAAGGTCTGAATCCCAATCTGGATGGAGTTGGTTTGTTGGAGTTAGAGTTGGTTTTCTCTGGGTTCTCCAGTTTCCTCTCACAGTCCAAAACATGGATTTAAGGTGAGTTGGCTGCTTCACATTAACACTATTAAAGTTGCCTCTAAAATTGTGTCTGTATAAGTGAATGTGTGTCCAGCAATGGGTTTGGTGCCATGTTCTAGATGCATCTGCCCAGTACCATAAATGTTCTGCCCTGGATGGGCAAAAGGAACCTTATAGCCTGGTTTGGGAACAGCTCCCACCAGGCCAGGCAAGCATACCAAAGAGTGATAGAGTGTATCACTATGATGGAACTTTCTGATCTGCAAACAATTTATAAGAAGCATTGCTCAAGTGATAAAGTGATTGTCCCACTAACCAATATGCCATGGACAATAACATTTAACATGCACTTTTTTTTCTTTTCAATTTTCTCCAACCCTGTAGAAAAGATTTTGTCCTTAACTTCTGAATAAATTTGGTAGCTGTATCATTATTTGAGTTAGTGAGAAAAAATTATTGCAAGCAATTCATTTATTAGTTTATTTTTATTAAAAACAATGTAGGTATTGATCATAATATATTAATGTGATGTTGAGACATTTACAGTGGGTTGCAAAAGTATTCATACCCCTTGAACTTTTCCATATTTTGTCACATTACAACCACAAACATAAATATATTTCACTGGAATTTAATGTGAAAGACCAACACAAAGTGGTATACAATTGTGAAGTGGAAGGAAAATTATACATGAATCAACATTTTCTTTACAAATAAAAAACTGAAAAGTGCGACGTGCAAAAGTATTCAGCCCCCTTTTCCCTGAGTGCAACCAATTGCATTCAGAAGTTGCCTGATGAGTGCTAATGACTCAAAAGGTTCCTCCTGTGTGTAATCTAATCTCAGTACAAATACAGCTGCTCCGTGACGGCCTCAGATGTTGGTTAAGAGAATATTGGGGAGCAAACAGCATCATGAAGTCCAAAGAACACACCAGACAGGTTAGGAATATGGTTTTGGAGAAGTTTAAAGCAGGCTTAGGTTATAAAAAAGATTTCCAAAGCTTTGAACATCTCACGGAGCACTGTTCAATCCATCATCCGGAAATGGAAAGAGTATGGCACCACAGTAAACCTGCCAAGACAAGGCCGTCCACCTAAACTTACAGGCCGAACAAGGAGATCACTGATCAGAGAGGCAGCCAAGAGGCCCATGGTGACTCTGGATGAAATGCAGAGAGCCACAGCTCAGGTGGGGGAAACTGTCCACAGGACAACAATTAGTCGTGCACTACACAAATGTGGTCTTTATGGAAGAGTGGCAAGGAGAAAGCCATTGTTAAAAGAAAACCATAAGAAGTCCCGTTTGCAGTTTGCCAGAAGCCATGTTGAGGACACAGCAAACATGTGGAAGAAGGTGCTTTGGTCAGACGAGACCAAAATTGAACTTTTTGGCCACAATGCAAAACGCTATGTGTGGCGGAGAAATAACACTGCACATCACTCTGAAAACACCATCCCCACTGTCAAATATGGTGGTGGCAGCATCATGCTCTGGGGGTGCTTCTCTTTAGCAGGGACCGGGAAGTTGGTCAAAGTTGAAGGGAAGATGGATGGAGCCAAATACAGGGCAATCTTGGAAGAAAACCTGTTGGAGTCAGCAAAAGATTTGAGACTGGGGCGGAGGTTCACCTTCCAGCAGGACAACGACCCTAAACATAAAGCCAGAGCTACAATGGAGTGGTTTAAAAAAAAGAATATTCATGTGTTAGAATGGCCCAGTCAAAGTCCAGACCTAAACCCAATTGAGAATTTGTGGCAAGATCTCAAAACTGCTGTTCACAAACGCTCTCCATCCAATCTGACTGAGCTTGAGCTGTTTTGCAAGGAGGAATGGGCAAGAATTTCAGTCAGTAGATGTGCAAAGCTGGTGGAGACATACCCTAAAAGACTTGCAGCTGTAATTGCAGCAAAAGGTGGCTCCACAAAGTATTGACTCAGGGGGGCTGAATACTTTTGCACGTCGCACTTTTCAGTTTTTTATTTGTAAAAAAAATGTTGATTCATGTATAATTTTCCTTCCACTTCACAATTGTATACCACTTTGTGTTGGTCTTTCACATTAAATTCCAGTGAAATATATTTATGTTTGTGGTTGTAATGTGACAAAATATGGAAAAGTTCAAGGGGTATGAATACTTTTGCAACCCACTGTATCATTACATCAAAATAAATCTCAACTTTAAAAATAACTTTAAAATGAATGAAAAATGTCTCAACATCACATTAATATATTATGATCAATACCTACATTGTTTTTAATAAAAATAAACTAATAAATGAATTGCTTGCAATAATTTTTTCTCACTAACTCAAATAATGATACAGCTACCAAATTTATTCAGAAGTTAAGGACAAAATCTTTGTAACCCTCATTAAACACATTCAGCTGAATGAACACAAACAACTGTCCTATCAGCTTTAACCTTTACTCTTAAATGAAAAATATGTTTCATTTTGAAAACAATGTAATGAAACAGATAAATTAATTACATGGTTAAGTTTTCAGGTACTCAATGACAAAAACACATTGGTATTTGGGCAAATATATGAAGACACATTTCAGTAACTTAATCTTATCTAGTGGGAAGTGACAGGGCTGCAGGGAAAGCAAACATTTGCAAAACACTTCATCCAAAGCCCATATCTGTATGGTATCTGGGTTTATAAAATGCTACATAAATAAATTAGTTGTTGAATGATAACATGATGTCAAACACTGTGTTACTTTAACATCCTCCAGTTTTATATTATGAAAAACCTAATTGTGCAACATTAGCTAGTCGGTGATTTAAAAATATTTTTTCCAAAGTTTAAATTCAAGTTCACTGCTTTTATAACAGTACAATCCTAAAGCTGCCTTACAGGGTTCTAAGTCTGAAACCCTGAAGAGCGAGCCGTGTGAGAGGTGTAGTCTGTGATGTTGGGAAGAGCCGAAATGACGCAGCAAGATGGCCCATAGCATTTACTGCTCATGTCCTGCACTTTAAACCTGTAATAAAGCACAAAAATTTAAAATGAACCCTTTAAACCTTTCTGCACATCATCATGTGGTTATAGCTGTCAACCAATCAGAACTCACCTTACTATTTTATTAAAATGCAATAATAGTATCTATTATAAAAACATAAAAAGCTAAAAACTCATGGTTCTGTACCATTTATCAGTTTTCTCATCATAGTACTCGACCATTGAGGATGATTTACTTCCTATATTGCCGCCGACTACGTACAAGCGCTCATCCATCACCTAGGAACAGAAAAAACACAAACAAGAAAAACAGAAGACTAGTGATAATATCAGACAATATTTTGAAAAAGAATTTCCCCATTGTGGAACTAATAAATGTATATCAATCAATGTAAAAATTCAAGCATCTTTGTATAGATTTTTTGTTTTGTTGATTTTCTAAATGTCAGAACATAATGTCACAATTCATTTTGGGGCAGCCGCAAGATTGTGGTTAAGGAACCAGCCATGCGACCTGAAGGTCCCCAATTCAATTCCTGGTCCCACCAAATACTATGCCTAAAGTGCCTTTGGGCAAGGCACCTAACCCAAATTGCTCTTTGGGCACCCACACTTTTGCTTACTTCAACAGTGTGTATATACTGTGTGTGTGTTTTTCACTGCACAGATGAGTTAAATGTGAAGGTTAAAGTTTCCTGTGTGCAAGCATGGTAGGTAAAATAAATCACTTCATTTTTTAACTGTGGATCATGTCACTATTTAGTGAAAGGTACTGTATGAAGAGCAAAAGTATACAAAACTTTTAAAAAGTCATTTAGCGAACACTTCTATCCAAAGCCCACATCCGTTTGGTATCTGGGTTTATATGAAAAGCTGTTTAATAATTAAAAGTTAACTGTGGATATCTAAAGTCACCAGTTTGAAAAAAAACAATCATATGAAATAAATTTCTGCTTTAATTTGGTACCTCAATTCCAAAGTGGCTTCGTGGTTGAAACATGGGGGAGCAATTCCTCCACGTGTTGGACTGAGGGTTGTAAACTTCCACGCTCTTCAGATTATCATCGCTATTGCAGCCACCGACCTGTAAACCAAAACAATCCACATTAAATAAAAGAGAGCAATTCAAAGCACAAAAAAAATTAGTCGTTACTGTCAGATGCCATTATACCTTATATGGACAAAAGTAATGGGGTCACTCTTCTATTTACACAGGTGTGTAAAATCAAGCACTTAGAAATGACTTTTTAACAACTGTCTTGTTCTAGCTTTGTAGGAACAGTTTGGCGAGAACACTTTGTGTTCTAGAATGTCTTAAAGAAGGGTACCTAAAGTCAATGTTATGGAGAAACCTCACTGATCCTCACAGAGTGTCCCGACCTCAACCCTATTAAAACTGTCTGATGGATAAACTACAATGATTTTGTCTGATGTCAAAAAATGCTCTCAAAAAAATTTGTAGAAAGCTTGGAAAGTTCACATTTTTAGGTACCCAAGAACCTTGTGGAATTCTGCAACCAATTCTTAAACCTGAAGAACCATTTAGGGCAGTCAGGAACTGTATCACATCCCTTAACCATATTAAGAACATTCTGAAGCAACCAGAATCCTTTAATCCTTCATGGCAGGTTTGACTTAAAGTAATTAACCAATCAAAGCACCCAGCTGTCAGAGCCAGGATCTATCATATCATTCAGAGTTTCCATAATCTAGAACCAGTAAACATTCAAGGAACCCTTTAGGTTTGTTAAGGAGGTTCTAAACACGTAACCATATGGAGGAACACCTGAGGAGGGTAGTTATCAGGTGTAATGTACTGGACTTACCACATAGATCTGGTTGTTAAGAGCAATGACTCCAATGCCGCTTCTGGCCACAATCATCGGGGCAATGAATGTCCACTCGCCTCTTTGGGGGTTGAAACACTCAGCTGTGAATTGATGCCTGTTTCCATCAAAGCCTCCACAAATGTAAATCTGAAGAAAATGTGCATAATTTGTTACATTTTGTCCAAGACAAACTGACACACTTAGGACTTTATGAATCAATGCAGTGCCCAGTATTACTTTGCCATGCAGGCTGGTGGCGCTTGCGTTACTTCTCTGCTCATGCATGGGTGCCACATAGCTCCACTGGTTGGTCAATGGCATATATTGTTCGGCTGAGTTGAGATACCTGCTGCCATCAAAGCCTCCCATGGCATACATGTATCCATGCAGCACAGCCACGCTGACGTAGGAACGACACGAGTGCATTGGTGCCACCTGCTGCCAGGTCTGAGCAACGGGATCGAACTTATACACGCTGTTTAAACATTCCTTATTGAACCCACCAATAAGGTATAGGAAACCATCAAGGAAGCCTGTTTTGTGATGGGTTCTGGGAGTTTCCTCTGGGTAATTGATCACCCTCCAGGATTCAGCTTTGGAGTCATAAGCCTCAATGGTGATGCACTGGGTTAAATCATTCCAGCCTCCTATAGCAAGCAGGACAGAGTACGGCACCCGGGGACGACTTGCTGGCTCAGTGGTGTTACTCAGTCCGTACTTGTTAATATTATTGAGAATAGTCAGAGTGCAATCAATGATGTGACGACACTCCTTGTACTGACTGATAAACTGGCTTTTCTTCACAGTGTCCAGGAAGAACTCCATACTCATGAGGCACAGACGTACCTGAGCACACAACACATATAAACAACATAACCCTGACCCACATGCTCACATCAATCACATGATCTCTCACACAAACAAGTTTTCATACATACACACACTTTCCCCCAATATCATCCCACTGTGCTGATCATTTATACTTAGAGAGCATCTACAAAAATTTACTCCAAATCACAGTAAGGGCTTATAAAAGTAAAAGTGTCCGGGTGCTGTGGACTTCAGAGTGTTAAGGTTTTAAACTCTTACACTAACTGTTTCATCTATATGTTGCACATAACATAGCATTTACTCAAAGGTATGTATTCCATCCATCCTTCCATCTATTATCTTCCGCTTTATCCTATATTAGGGTCGCGGGGGGTTCCCCATGCCCATCCAGGGGAGAACGTTTCGGGCGCTGGGCAGATACACCCAGGACAGGGCGCCAATCCATCGCTGGGCACACACTCACTCACACAAACAGGATTCGAACCGGGAATCCCTAGCGCTGAGAGTAGAACTTGCTAACCACTAAGCCACCATGCCGCCCGTATATATTCCAATAACACAAAATTATTTTGGTTTAGATCTGGCCCACTCAAGTAGAGCACATCCATTCGCACAATGTGGGCCAACTGAATAGGGCCTGCAGGTAATGTATGTACTACGGCCATTTATTCTGCCAAACGTGAACCAGGTTTGTTATGGGACATTTGGGTCGAATATATGTTAATATATAAGTGCCATTCTGGCAGACAGTGGGCCAGCTGTGAGTCGGTCCACATCCATATGCCAATTGGACTTCCCTTGTTACTGCTCATCATTGTTTTGTACTTTTCATCATTGTTCTGCTATTTTTAAACCTGCCTGCAACAACAGACATGGACAAAAGTGTTGCTTCATATTGGTTAATGAAAGAAAAACCCACAATGATCACAGAAAGAACTTGAATCTGACAAAAGTAATAATAAATCAAAATGAAGATTTGCCAATGAAAGTCAGACATTGCTTTTCAATCATTTGTGAACAGAATTATTTAAAAAAAAAAAAACTCATTAAACAGGCCTGGACGGAAATTATGGTACCCATAACTTAATATTATAATTCCAATCAAACGATTCCTGTAACTGTCAATGAGACTTCTGCACCTCTCAGCAGGTATTTTTGCCCACTGTTTCATTTTTCCATCTGTGAACATAGAGCTGATGTGCCTTGTCAACACGTTCTGTTTTTGTCTGTCCATAGGACATTCTCCCAGAGGCTTTGGGGCTTCTTAACATGTACTTTGGCAAATTCCACCCTGGCTTTTTTTGAACTTTCAACAATGGTGTCCTGCTTGGTCCCATGAAGTCCATTTGGCTCTAACAACGACAGATGGTGTGATCTAACACTGATGTTCCTTGAGCTTGAAGTTCACCTTTGTCTATAATTTTCTCTCCTTCACCTCCTCTGGTCCATGTCACATGGTGTGATACCAAACAGCTTAGTGACTTCATGTAGCACTGTATATAGGCCCATTTACTGATTACATGATTGTAGACACATGTGATGCAAATTAATGGACACACGTTGATTTGTGTGTACCTTTGGCCAGATTATTTTAGGGGACAATCATTTTTGTCCAGGCCTGTTTCAGTTTACTTTTTAAAATAACTCTGCTAGAGCACGGTTCAAAACCAATGTCAGATTTTCATTTGCTCATTTTCATAGCATTTTTTTCATTACTTTTGTCAGATTCAAGTTATTCCTGTGACCATTGTGGGTTTTTCTTCCATTAACCGAGGGGTAATAACAATTTGTCCATGTGTGTATGTTAACAAACATTTAACAAAATGTAAATAAAAATAGAAAGACTTTCAGCCATTTAAATGAATGCTTGAACTGTACATTTTTTTGCTTTTGCTTTTTGTTAGGGTTTTACATCTGAATTAATTAAATATAAAACTTAAATATAAAAATAAGAATCCTTATTTCTAAACACTATGGTTCAAATAGGTGGAATAGGATTAAGTCTAAGTAAAGCAAATGTAAAGCTTCTGCTCTGAACACACCAAATTACATACAGTCCTTAAATGAGTTGTATGAAATAAGCCACCTGCCCATTCACCTTAGGCAAGAGAGTGATGATGTGGGATGAGCGCAGTTCCAGGTCATGCTCAATCCAGGCCATCACTGCTTTAAACACTGTTTCCTCCTCCCTCACATTTAACCTGTCCTGCTCCAGAATGTTGCTGAGTTCTGGCAGGCTCATCTCCAAGAACTCTGGAGTTGGAGGAGAGCTGATCTCCTCAAAGTGGTGTAGGATAAAGGTGTGGGCCAAATCACGCAGCTCAAGGCAGGAGTACACATTAGCATACCTCCAAATGCTGATGCAGTTGAGTGGACAGATTTTCAATTTTAAAAACTCACAGCAGAGGTGTATGAGGCCCTGGATGTCAAGGTAATTGGCTGTGGCCAGCAGACGTTCCACATTACTAACTGTGATTTCTGTATCGCCTGTGTAGGCATACTGAATTATCAGCTCCATCATGTCTGGTGACACCTCAGGGATACAGTACACCCTCTTCTCTGTGCTGTACCGGTCACCCACTAATAGAGTTCTGCAGTTACAGGAGAAAGTCATGATAATCAGATATAATAAATCTTTACACAGTAAAGTAGCTCAGTGTTTGTCAGAGGGGAATATTAGATACATGGTGCTATGTATGAATCATTAAATTGGTTAAGGGGTTTGAAAAGAGAAGGAATATGGAAAACATAAAACTAAATCAGATAAATACAAATTATTTACTTATTATAAGTTGCTGCTTTTCAATTAATGAATCTTTTGATTTTAAGAATAATTTATTTCAGACTAAAATTTGCCTTAGTCATATACAACAAATCATTTGAATCAGTGTTATTCAAAGTTATTCATTTTTAAAATCTAAAAAAGTTACTCTTTTAATGACTCAGATCCTAAGACTCCTCTCTCATCATGTACTAATTTACTTTCTTGGTTAACTAAAGTTTACTACAGTTAGCAGTTTGATGAGCAATTAAATGAAACTTTGCTTAAAAACTGAGTTTGTTTCTCTTTAATTCAGTGCATTTAAATCAACCAAATCAGTAAATCATGTTAGGACGTGGTTGCAGTCTGTTTCAGTTGAAGAAGAGAATCGTTTGACTTCATGCTTTAGATAAACAGTTTAAATGGTTAGTCTAAAGGGGAGATTTCCAGTCTTCTGGTGCCAAAGATAAGTGCTAAGCTCAACATATAAAACTTTAAATTAATAAATATATTAAACATTAAATAAACAAATCTTCACTGTGAATTTCATGACTTTCATAATAATTTACGTTGGAATAAATTTTATGTCTATGTCTTATACTTTTTGTATATTTACAAACGCAGTGTGATGAAAACCTTTCCTTACCTGAAATAATGGCTGCACATACACATGATAATTTTATGAACCATGAAGTCGATGCCATCCACTCTGATAATGACATTGCAGAGCTTGTCCTGCTCATTCAGCTCATTATAGTTTCTCTCCATTTCCATGTCTATAAAACGTATGCTTTTCTCTTATTATGTGTGACTCAATGAACACTCTGTGGGTGTTCTAGAATACTGATGTAATGCCGCAGTCTTGTCAACCTAATGACATCATTGTGCATGTTGAAGCACAATGGTTAAAAACTTGTTCAGTATCTAAAACACTTTTTTCCCCCAAAGTTCAGCGCTTTTACAACAGAGCAGTCTTTAAGCAACTTTACAGTGTTGTAAGTCTGAAACCCCGAAGAGCAAGTTGAAGTGGGCACCCGTTACTAATTATTTATTAAATTAAAAAAGAAAGTTTTTGAAGTAAGCAATCATAGAGAGGGTAATTTTAATTTTAAATATTGATAAATAGAAAACAAAAATATGCTCCAGCCCAAAGGGCACTTTTCTCATCCAGGGCTGTATCTAACTAGCCAGTTCAGATAGGGGACATGAGACTGTATTGTATTGTCCTTTTCAGTGTCAGTGGATGAAAGGGATGACTCTCCGTTCTGACGAACATTAGATGCAAATGGCATCATCAACTGCACACAGATCCCCAGGTCCCTGAACTGCAGCACTGAGAATGTACAACCACATAAATCACATAAATGACCTGATACATCAGCAGAACATCAGCTGATAGAATTATATCTGAAATATTTATATAGTAATATTATACTGTACATGTCCTGATGTCTTTATACTCATATAAATGGAAATCTAAAGATTTTATAGATATAATAATAATATATTAACAATATTATAAATATATATTAATAATAATAAAAATATTATAGATTTCATTAAAATTTCTAGATTAACAGTTTGGTACAGATCATTCAGGTTTACTTTATGTAAACATAATGTCTTTTAGTTTTTATCTGTAATGTTTTGTGACCTGTGACTGTCCATGATGCGCAAATACAGCAGCTACATGTTAAACAGAAAGAGAGCAGAAAATAAGTATCTTATATTTTACATTTTGTTCATAAAAAACTAATAAGTTAATTGATCAGATTGCTGCAATCAGGGTGACTTTTATTTCACTTGTTCACTTGTATGTTATGGTTGTATCACTTTTTGCTTCAGCGCCTGTAACTCACTGAATGTTTGAGCTAGAATTCTACAAAGTAACCACATTTGTTTACTGCAAATGATAACAATATAAACCGCTGCAAGGACCTCGCAATTAGATTTCCCACTACCGTGGTAGGTTGTTACATGCTGGGGTAAGTTGTAACAATTAGACAACGGAAGCAAAAACACTATGTGATATCCTTCAAAAGAACGACACGTTTGCCTCTCAGCGCTGGGGGTTTGAATCCCAATCTGGGTGGAGTTTCCATGTTCGTGTCGTGTCGTGTCGTTCATGTCCGTATGGGTTTCCTCTGGGTTCTGTGGTTTCACTCACACAGATACACACACAAACAC
Source organism: Corydoras sp. C115 (assembly GCA_019802505.1). NCBI lineage: Eukaryota > Metazoa > Chordata > Actinopteri > Siluriformes > Callichthyidae > Corydoras > Corydoras sp. C115. The sequence continues at coordinate 665,700 of JAFMOC010000004.1, forward strand.
ACTCTATGGGGCAATTTGGAGAACTCAATTGACTTGATCCATGTTTTTGGACTGTGGGAGGAAACCGGAGAACCCGGAGGAAACCCACACGGACACGGGGAGAACATGGAAACTCCACCCAGATGGGGATTCGAACCGGGAATCCCTAGCGCTGAGAGGCGAACGTGCTAACCACTAAGCCACCATGCCGTACGGTGACCTAATGTAACATAAATATTTTATGTGGAACAGGTCTTACCATTTGAAACAGTAAAATATGAAAATAAGGCTAGAAAACAATATTTGAGTTTTTGTTTTAGGCTGTAGGACAAAAATAATCTAATTAGGTAAGATTTTCTATAGGCACCATAAAATAAATGTAATTATATTGTGCTTTAAATAACTTTTTAATAGACTATAATAATAATTATGTGGGGTGGCACGGTGGCTTAGTGGTTAGTACGTTCGCCTCTCAGCGCTAGGGATTCCCGGTTCGAATCCCCATCTGGATGGAGTTTCCATGTTCTCCCCGTGTCCGCGTGGGTTTCCTCCGGGTTCTCCGGTTTCCTCCCACAGTCCAAAAACATGGATCAAGTTAATTGAGTTCTCTAAATTGCCCCATATAGAGTGTTTTGGAGTGTGTGAGTGTGTGCCCAGCGATGGATTGGCGCCCTGTCCTGGGTCTATCTGCCCAGCGCCCGAGACGTTCTCCCCTGGATGGGCATGGGGAACCCCACCGCGACCCTAATAGAGGATAAAGCGGGAGATGATGAATGAATGAATAATTATGTGATGCAATCGCTGTAATGATTTCTTAAACGAAGACGTCCTTTGCAACAGTTCTTTCGCTAAGACCTGTGCTTTTACTATGAAATACCCCGGAACCGGCAACTACAGCTCCATGTGCATGTGTTGTGGGAGCAGTCGGTAGGAGAAGTAGGAAGGTAAACGCAGAGAGTCGAACGTTTCTACATTTTCACATTATTTAACATCGGATTTTTCATTCTAACGCGCTTACACTGCTTTATGTTTATAATCTAAATTTATGTACAAAATGTGCTCGCAAAGTTAAACAAAATGCAGTTCAACAAATGCTAAAGCTAGCGACTTACAAAATATTCACTTACAGTTACATTTATGCTTCAGTTCCACAGAGAATAAAACACTTACAAATAAAGCAAACAGTAAAACGCTATGGAAACCTGTTTCCCTTTGAATTGAGCAAGTTTTAAAAGTTATCATTGTATAGCGCGCTTCTTTTCTCTCCGCCTCTAACTTGAACTAACTTCAGATTTAATTATATTTATATAAACTTCTTGACGACTCTTTAGAGTTACAGGTTTAGACTCGAGTGGTTTAGACATAGCTGCTCTGCTGGACTGGGAATAATCACTTAACCAGCATCAGCTCAGCATCCTGTGGGTACCATCAGACCGAACAGCAGCTAAATGAGCTCCATCATCTGACTTTCTAGATACAAGATGGAGCCATCGTTTATACATAAGATCTATCTATCTATCTATCTATATAATTCATTCATCCATTATCTCCCGATTTATCCTCTATTAGGGTCGCGGTGGGGTTCCCCATGCCCATCCAGGGGAGAACGTCTCGGGCGCTGGGCAGATACACCCAGGACAGGGCGCCAGTCCATCGCTGGGCACACACTCACACACTCCAACACACTCTATATGGGGCAATTTAGAGAACTCAATTAACTTGATCCATGTTTTTGGACTGTGGGAGGAAACCGGAGAACCCGGAGGAAACCCACGCGGACACGGGGAGAACATGGAAACTCCACCCAGATGAGGTGAATTCCTAGCGCTGAGAGACGAACGTCGACGAACCACTAAGCCACCGTGCCGCCCCTATCTATATAATATTCATGTAATATGAACATATTACATAAAAATATACATTTTCTGTTTAGTCTTTGGGCGGCACGGTGGCTTAGTGGTTAGCACGTTCGCCTCTCAGCGCTAGGGATTCCCCGGTTCGAATCCCCATCTGGGTGGAGTTTCCATGTTCTCCTCGTGTCCATGTGGGTTTCCTCCGGGTTTTCCGGTTTCCTCCCACAGTCCAAAAACATGGATCAAGTCAATTGAGTTCTCCAAATTGCCCCATATAGAGTGTGTGTGTGAGTGAGTGTGTGCCCAGCGATGGATTGGCGCCCTGTCCTGGGTCTATCTGCCCAGCGCCTGAAACGTTCTCCCCTGGATGGGCAGGGGGAACCCCACCGCGACCCTAATAGAGGATAAAGCGGGAGATAATGAATGAATGAATGTTTAGTCTTTAGAGTGAAGGACAAAAAACGAACCTATGTCCTGAACCACTCAGTCTTTACAACTTTAGGCATTTTGAAAATCTGTTACATATGTATGTGTAGATAGAGAAATAGATAAATAGGTATCTATGTGTTCATGTATATACAAACACAACTATGGAAAAAAAATTGAGACCACTACAAAGATGTCTAAAATCAGCATCTCTATATGTATGACAGCCATTCTATTCCAGTGTCAGTTGAATTCTAAAACAAGTATACCTCATTATACACCAAGGAAAATTATTTAAAAAACACTGCTGTGGAAGTCACTGCTTTTGCAATAATGAAGGTCATGTTGCTTTCTACATTTAAAAAATTACAACAAGATCAAGTAACAAGCCTGTTACAACAAGATCGAGCAGCAGACATTGGGGACGACAAACTTACATACCGGCAGAGGACGAAAACGGCTCCCCACTGACCGGGATGACCTTCAACTTATTTAAATATAACTTATTTAATTTAATTTAACCATTAACTTATTTAACTATATTTAAATATTTAAATGCAGGATGACTTTAAGTGACCTATGAAAAGATTGGTGAATGGCAGCTGGGATGAAGTGCACAGCAAGAACAGATTATGGAGACATGGCTTAAGTCATGTAAAGCTAGAAAGAGGCCTTCAGCAATATGATGTAAAGGAAGGCCAGGCTGAAGTTTGCCAAAGACTTTAGCGATTGGACTATAGAGGACTGGAATAAGATAATCAGAACCACATTAAGATCATCTTCTTTGATGAGTTTAATTTTTAGCTTTGCCCAACACCTGGTTGTCTGATGGTCAGGCAAAGACCTGTACAGGCATACAAACTATTGTGTTTTACTCCCACTGTGAAATTTGGTGGAAGATCTGTAATGATCTGGGGTGCTTTAGCAAGGCTGGAATCTGGCAAATTTATCTCGAAGGCCACAATCTTGCTTCCTTCTTTTCTGGCAATGTTCCCTAACTTTAAGAACTGTTTTTTTTAGCAGGGCACTGCTCCATGCTGCACATCTAGGTCAATCCTGGTGTGGACCACCAGATCAAAATATGTCTGTCATGGTCAGCCAAATTTTCAGACCTGAGCTCTATTGAAAATGTCTGAAATGAAATTTATGGTGTAATTGCAAGACATGTTTTGTTCTTTGAAACATTTTTATCATGATTATTCATGTCTTTCTCTCATGTCTGTTTGATATAAGGTTTTTTAATAGGAAATCAAATGGCTTTTGAAGACATTGATCAGCTTACCAAGGCATTAGCCAAGACTCATGTTGGGAATGAGCTGAGTTATAAGGGTCGAGGCCTGAAGCTAAATGATAAAGAATCAGGTAACAAAATCATTATGACTAACATTTTTGTCTTTCTCTCTATATAGTCTAATTAAGAAACAATTTGTTACACCAAGAAGACATTGCTTCCCAATGGGCTGTATCTCCAATCAATTTACATCAAATAAGTAATTTGTAAAGATACAAACATTAGTAGTCTTGCTGGGTATATGCAACACATCTAAACAAATTACATCTAGCTGTAAAATACTAAAAGAATATAATTTCTTCCTGTTGTAGTTAAACACATAGTGGATGATATACAAGAGTTTCATGGTTTGAAGGCATTAAGATTGGAAGGAAATACTATTGGTGTTGAAGCAGCAGAGGCCATCGCAAAGGCTCTTGAATCCAAGAAGGAATTGCAGGTACATATTTATTTCAGTGTATGTGTTTCCTTGTGTTTTGTAACATAACCATGATTTGTTTTTTTTGTCTTGATAGCAATGCCACTGGAGTGACATGTTTACAGGTCGCCTTCGTTCAGAAATTCCTTCAGCATTGGTGAGAGAATTTTAAATAACAATAACAGTTGATTTTTATTAATTTATTATTTACTTATTTAAATGTATAATTTAAATGTATTATATGTATTTGATATTCTATAGAAAACACTGGGTGAGGCATTGATCATATCAGGGGCCAGGCTTACAGAGATAGACTTAAGTGACAATGCATTTGGTCCTGATGGAGTAAAGGGGTTTGAGGTGCTACTCAGGAGCCCTGCATGCTACACTCTACAGGAACTCAGACTGAGTAACTGTGGTATGGGCGTTGGAGGAGGCAAAGTAAGTGGAAGAATGAATTGATTAGGATAGATGATATTTCTGTTTTCAATTTGAAGATAAATGGTTTTATCATAATGCTTTTTTAGATTCTGGCATCTGCTCTGACTGATTGCTACAATCAGTCTAATGCTGCTGGTTGTTGTCTAAGTCTTAAAGTTTTTAAAGCTGGACGTAATCGTTTGGAGAACGAAGGTGCCGTGGCACTTGCCCGTGCCTTTCAGGTAGAGATATATTTATTTGTTTAATTGTCACATGTTGATTTGTAATCTTAATTAATTTCTTATAAATATTTTTTTACTATATAGTTAATTGGGACACTTGAGGAGATTCACATGCCACAGAATGGAATAAATTTTCCTGGAATAACAGCTTTGGCCACAGCAGTGAAGCATAATGTCAGTCTCCGTGTGCTTAATCTCAATGACAACACCTTTACTAAAAGAGGCGCACTAGCCATGGCCCAGGTATGATCAAGTTTTCTTATGAAGTTAAAATCCATATAAATTAAAACCTTTTACTGAATTTGTGGTTATAAAATATTTTTATATATATAAAATATATATGTATATAAAATATTATTTTTAAATAAAAGACATTTCATTATATCTTTAACTTGTTTTTAAATTAGTATACCTAATAACGGTTTTGCAGATTGCTATTGGCTATTTACAAATAGGATGACATTCACAGATTACTGATGCCAATGTATTTGTTGGGTCACACTATTTTGGACTGGCCAGGATTTTGTTTTGATATTGTTGTTGTGGTTGTTTTTAGTTAATTGTAACAATTGTCCTTACCACACAGAACCTCCTTATATTTTATTGCAGCTCTGTAGTATGTTTATACGTGTCTAGGCTGCATTACTTTTTGAATTAAAGGGGACAATAATTTTTATATCCACATAAATAAAATAAAATTAAAATAAAATCAAGCAAAGCACTATTCCCATTTCATTTATTAACTACTGCAGGGAAAAAAAGTAACTTTATTTCCCGTATTGGTGCATTTGCGACTTCTTGTTTCGTACAAGAATTTTACTGTGTATAACTAATACATGTGAAGAATAAACTTCACATTGACTTTGAAAGGCGTTCAAAATTGTGGTGTACTTTACATCAAAAAACTACTACTACTAATTTAAAATGTATTATATGGTTATATTTTTATAATTATTTGATCAATTTGTTTTATAAAATTATTCAATTATGTGAATTGTGAATAACCTTTAAATGAATTGGGTATCTTTTTATTAGGATTTGCTTATTTATGTCACAATATGGAGGAAATAACAAAGAAATAAATGTAAAAAAATAATAATAATGAAATAAAAAATGTATGTATAGTTATTTCAGGTAATTGGTTCTCGAATAAATGTATGCATAAATTATTAATTTTATTCCCGGTTTCCAGGCCCTCAGGCACCTTTCTGGCATTCAGGTTATCAACTTTGGAGACTGCCTGGTGCGCTCTGAAGGTGCCATTGCTATAGCATCTGTGATAAAAGGACTGTTTGCTCTTAAGGTTAGTTTTTAGTGACCCTAGGATCCTGTAAAGCTGTTATGGTGTAATGTTCTATTGCATGAAGCATAATGTCAATACTGTTCCATGCAACTGTTTTAATACCCCGGTAACATTTGTTTAACTTATTAATGTATGCTACATGTCAGTGTTTTCAGTGTATTCATTGAATTTATTGAATTTTAACTCCTTGAACAAAACTAGACCCATATCTTAAAGATCTAGTGGCACAGATCAAACATTTGACGGGGTTGGTCTATGGAGTGACAATTTTATGTACGATTTTTAATGAGAACGATTTTAAGGATTTACACATGTACGAATAGAAAAGTTACAATCTACATCACGTCACCAGAAAATTAGACACCAGATAATCACTGCTGCTGTTTTCTGTGTTGCCAACTTATCTGCTTTATTGCTATATTATATTAATTTTTCCGATTTGTACGTGCGTAAATCCTTATTATCTTATATTTTAAAGATATAGTCATGTGAAAATACTTATGTATGATTACCAGTCATTTTTTTACATATGGAATTTTGGACAGTAATGTCACTCTTATAGGCCCTATTCTTCGTATGATCCTGCGATCCTTAGTTCCTGCGAACTAAGCATGGTTCGTAAAACCAACTTTGGGTGACTTTAAGCCTTCAAACACCCTGTTGTCCTTCATCAATGTTTGACCTCACAAGGTTTACCCATATGGTAAAGGGGGACCAGCCTGGAATATGATGTTAAAGCTCCTGTTGTTGTGTACATATTCTCATTTGTAAGTCGCTTTGGATAAAAGCGTCTGCTAAATGACTAAATGTAGATAGATAGCACCATATTTTGTCCATATAGTGTATTCAGTAAAAAACAAAAAATGTGGCTTTTCAAGAAGCACATCTGCTATTTTTTATCACAGTACGTTAAATAGAGCAAACTAAGGAAAGCTTTTAATAAAGATATGCAGAATGTAATATTTAAATATGTTTCTCATAGAGGAAGTTTAAACTTATTGAGCAAAAACAGCTAAACTTGTGATCTTAGCAGGATGTCCAAGTTTTAGTACTGAGGTCACTAACAATTGTTTTAATAATCTTCTTTATCCATTATATTACATTTTTATTTTTTGTCATTTTTTTTATTTGATCTTAATAGATTCTTCTGTCTATAGGAACTGAACCTGTCCTTTGGAGAAATTTCAGAGTCTGCAGCTTTGGTAGTTGCAAGAGCTATACGGGACAAAGCACATTTGGAAAAACTAGACCTTAATGGTACATTTTATTTTGTTCTGTAATAGAATGGGTGTGTATCACTTCCTCTGATGAAAGTGGTTTACATTTAGTAGACACTTTTATTCAAAGTAACTTGATGAGAGAACAACATGGGTCAGAAGGAGGAACCAGTTACAGTTGTACTGTTATCAAACTTGATCATTATCTAGTCTGGCTTTTAGTCTTATATTTTTTAAGGGCTAAAGTCAGTGCCTTGTACAGAATGCAGACAGCTACAGGGAGCCAATGAAGAGAGATGAATAATGGAGTAACATGAGTTTGCTTAGGTTGGTTGAACATGAGCCGGGCTCCGATAATGCTGGGTAAGCTGGGTGTTAATTGGAAAGCCATGGTTACCACTGAGCCGGTTGGATAGATTCTAAAGCCATTAGTTTCCAAGGTCAAGGCGTGATGAATTGAGGGTTTTGCTGGCAAATATCAGATTATTTTTAGTTTACATTTTTTAACCCCATCAGTAAAATAAATGCAGATTTTGTTTACTTTGAAAAAGAAATAACATTCTTACACTTGTATTAATTCCTTTTTTAGATACAATGCACAGACCAGGTATTATACATTAAAACACAGAAAAATGCTTGTTGTTAAAGAGATTTGATGACAGTTCTCTCAATATTTTAAGATGCATATGAATCTGGATGATTTCAAAAACTCCTACAAAGATATTTAACATACAATTGTCAAACATTTCAAGCAGTACTGGTCAGTTACACAAGGCTAAACTAAAGGCACACTATGTGACACGGAAACAAAGTTTGTCTGCACGTGACTATGTTCTGATATTGTTTTTATATTGTACACAATATGGACAGATGTTAGGTATGGAAGAACCTGACTAACTCACATGGAGCCTTGCCATGAACACCAGCAAACGTGTTTCAAACACTGTAACCTGTAGATATACAAATATCAATCTAAAGTTTGTGGGCTCAAATTCAAGGGCAACTCAAATAAGCCCTGTTGGATAAAAGTGTATGCAAAGTGACATTACGTGTTGTAACATGTTGTAACAACATGTAGTCTGTCTACGTTCAGAAAGAGACCACACAAATAGGAACTTTTATGAAAGTGCACCATAAATAAGCCTCTACATTCTAAAAAGCAGACCAAGAATAAAGCTTATTAATAGATATCTGGGGAAGAACAAATGAATAGATTGACTTTACATGCAACAAAACCATCAGATTTTGCTAAATTAAATTAAAACTAAATTAATTTTGTAAATGTCTGCCTAAATAAAATATTTTTTCCAAAAGAATTCTGTCCAACACACCTCACATTGTACCACACAAAGAAATGGCATATTTTAAAATTTACAAGTTATTTAACTATTTTTTTGTTTTTAAATCCATGAACAGGAAACTGTTTGGGAGAAAATGGCTGCGAAGCTCTCATAAACACCATGGAACATATGAACAAAGTTACTATTCTCGGATCACTCAGGTATTTTGCAGTTCTAAATGTTTTTATAAGAAAGAAGGGAAGAGGAAGAGCTTCACATCTTTGAAACTGCAAATTATAGTTAGATTTATGGCCCAGAAATTTTCCTAGACATTCCATTTATGGTTTCAGTATTTGTGTGTAAAAATTATCAGAAAACAAGTATTAGTGTAAAGAACAGGCACATTTTAGCCCCTACTTTAGTAGAATTTCCTTCCTTTTTTGGGGGGGATGAATCAAAATGCGGTAAAGTACCTGTTTCTCAAAAAAATGCTTTTTGGACAATGTTTTAAAATACAGACATTTTAAAGACTCAAAGTACCAGCAAAATCAAAAGCTTGACTGACTGTCCAATCATTTAACAACAATAATCAACAATCAAAAGGCACTTATACACTGATGATGATAGAACTGAGGTTTTCCTGTGTCCATCATAGTTCCCGAAACTGAAGGTCATTAAAAAGTGAGGTTGTCTGCATTGCAAATGTTTTGTTAAAACCTTAAATCTTATTTAATCAACTGTCATTTCTAAATAGCTGAAAAATGTTTGTCCCTGTATGATTGCTTAGTAACCTGATTATTAACTCTGATACACTGCACAATAAATAGTATACATTTGGTGCAGACTTAATGATTGCTTATCTGTGAATTTGTAGTATATAATATATTTGGACATTTTCAATAACTTTACATTTTAGAAGGTCAGAATAAAAAATGTATAAATGCTAATACCTAAATAAACATGATTTTAGTGACGATGAAGGAGAAGAGGATGAGGATGGTTCAGAAGAAGAAGAGCAGGGTGAGGAGGATGATTCAGAAGAAGATGAAGAAGAGCATAATATTGTGAATGGGAGGCAAGCAGAGGCTAATGGTAAAGGAGATGAGGGCACCAAGAATGTAAGAAATGTTCTCTTTTGTTAATACTGCCTGTTTAGTTCAGTATAAAAGTTTATTACTATTTGTACTCCTCACTAGGTGGCACTGTGCAATGCTGAGATTAATTCTTTCCTTCAGTCTCCATCATTAGAGAAGCTGGTTAACCTTCAGGGATCATCACTCATTGAACAGGTACAATGCCATCTGTTATAAAACCACATGATCTTTATCCAGTCGTTTTTAAGGTGTTTTTCAAAAGTTTTTTTTTTTCCAATAGTTTGACTTTTCAGATTCAGCTAAAACTGTGGAGGCCTTTCTTCAGATAACCTCGGTGTTTCAGGAAGAGCCAAAAGTGAAACAAGTCATTTTTGAGACTGTTGGTATGAACAAAAGCTTTTATTCTTAATTATTATCCTTATGATTTGATAGTTAAAAACTTTATATAATAGTCATGGTTCACTAATGTTAAAAATTATGAAGGATCGACCATGGTTAGGTGAAGCAGAGATTATCACTCAAAATGAAAAGGTCCTGAGTTTAATTCCCATATGTAGAATACAGGGTTTTTTTGGAGTTTCCCAATGTCTGTGTTGAGATCTTTCATGTCCTTAAAATATAAAGCGTAGATGAACTGGTATATTTCCTATAGTTGTAAATGTTTGTAAATCTATTTGTCAGGCCTGCAGACCTGTCTAAGATGTTCCTTTAGGGGTTATTTTGCCCTTTGAGTGACGTGGCAAACACAATTTTTTGAACAAAAAAAAATAAATTTTTGTCACAAAATGAATTTATCAAAACAAAAGACATAATTTAAACATACTAAAATGTGATGGGCAACAATGTCGAAAGTGGTTATGATATAGTATGTTACAATTTGCTTCTCTGTTACACAGATGTGTTCCTGAAGAAGGCGTTTTCTAGTGCTGAATTTCAGATCTACGGTTTTGTTTCCTCACTGTTGGTGAAGCTGGGACTTCTTAAGGTTAGACTTGTCATAATATTATGTATTTATTGTATTAATATATATATTTTTTAATTTATTACTTCAATTCTGTCTCATTTTATACCATCCACTAGGGTGAAGGAAAGATCAAGAAATTGCATGTTCTCCCTGGTCACCTCCTTGTTCTAAAGCACTGTGTGGAGCAGGATTACTTTCCCGTAGACCAGGCTGAAGTACTGGAAACTATATTATCTAGGTTAGTACATGTTTATATATTCATTCATTCATTATCTTCCGCTTTATCCTCTATTAGGGTTGCGGTGGGGTTCCCCATGCCCATCCAGGGAAGAACGTTTTGGGCGCTGGGCAGACACACTCAAGACAGGGCACCAACCCATCGCTGGGCACACACTCACACACACACACACTCTACATGGGGCAATTTGGAGAACTCAATTGACTTGATCCATGTATTTGGACTGTGGGAGGAAACCGGAGAACCCGGAGGAAACCCACGCAGACACGGGGAGAACATGGAAACTCCATCTAGATGGGGATTCGAACCGTGCCGCCCATGTTTATATAGTTGGTTTAAATACTTTAAATACACTTTTAATTAAAGAAGGACCTTAATTGCTCAAAATAATAAGACTGGATTCTCACTCAAGAAGAACATAAAAATAAGCTAGCAGAAATATCTATTAACTGCTTTTTATCCACTGTGATTTTCACTTTCTTTAACAGCTGTCTGACTTTGTGTGTTTGTCTTTCAGAAATGGGCAGGTTTTTAAATCTTGCCCAAGTGAGCGAGAAGCTCTAAAGATCTCGTTGGAGAAAAAGATCACAGTTTAAGGTCTGGTCATTCAGAACTTATACATGGATCTAACATAATTATCTAACAGACGCAAGGTTTTCAATGTTTACCAATTCTATTTGGGCTGTTTTTTATATATTGAATGTAATAAAAATTTAAATGTATGTATAAATTATTACCCACAACCAAAATCAGGCACTTGCTTAAAAAACTAAACTGTAATAGGATTGACTCTGGTGTCACTTGAATTAATGCCATTTTGCCAGTTTACTGCTGAAAAGAAATGTTGTGCAGTGGCACTTTGTTTGCTTGATGAAGAGATTTGGATTTTTAGACTAAGCTGCTCACTGTTGTATGCACATGTAACTGTTTAGTCAATATCACGATAAATCTTTCAAGTAAATTAAAAATGGAATGCTATAAACCTGCCACCAAAAAGGAAGCTACACATTTATGTATTTCAGTTATAACAAAGAAGCATATATTTTTGATATGTAAAAACAAAAAAATTAAAAAAGGCAGATGAGGAATATTTTTACGTAAAATTGTCAATTTAGTATATATCTAATTATGGATTCATTTACTACAATTAAAATGTAACATTTAATGCTGTTACACACTGAGCTTATTTTTATTTAAAGAGATAACTAGTTTGGTATCAAAGTGCTGATAGGATTGTTAAAACTTAGGGTTTTAACTTAGGGTTTTTTATTAAAACTTAGGGTTGCAGCTAATAGCAGGGAACAGAGTGCAGTATAAAGGAGCACAAAATGTATTTAAAACATATTGGATGTACAAATTTTGAAAATGTTTCATTGGTGTTTTCATAATAAATAAACAAACTGTTTTGTTAAAACTCTGATTTCTCTCTCACCTATCAAAAATATGGGGGCCTTATTTTTGCAAGTTTTCCAGCATGTACCACACAGCTTGATCTAGGACATGTCGGTGTGTTTTTGCCATCAAGCAGATGGAAAAATTACAAGGCGGCGCAAAAGGCATGAACTAATAATCTTAATTATGCAATGAGTGTGTTTTGGGCATAACAAGCAATAAACCAATCAGCGTGTCACTTGCCATTCCTTTTAGAAGCCTGCAGTCTGACTGGTGGTTTGCTATTTTAGTGGCGTGGTATATAATGATGCAATTTTGTGCTGATGTAGAATAATGGTATTTTATTTTGTATTCAGTTTATGTTAAAGTTTGCATAGCTGCCAACTGTCAAGCACTATGGATTTGTGCAATGCTGCGTGTCCATGTGTGTACTGCTGCTTGTGCGTAAGCCAAGATGGCAATGAACTTCTGAGTGTGAACGTTTACCTAGATTGTGTTTAATTAGTAATGCACTTGTGTTTTATGTTGATAAGATAGCAAAATTCCAGAAATGGCCCTGAACACACCTCGTTTAAAGACTGCCACACCCATTGGCGTAGATATATTCATTAACACCGTTGCTATTCTAACTGCTCAGGCAGAAAGCGTGAAAATAGTCTATTGCCAAAGTGGGAGCATCGTGACGCACCTTCCACAGGGTGTAAGATTACAAGATCTTGTCGACTTTACTTCTCTCAATATGATGTGTGAATGACCGTCCACTTTTGCCTCAAACAGCAAATTTATATTTTATTTATTTCATCTACACCAGAATTGAATAACTACAAAAGCAATAAAAAAATTATGAATATTATTCTCATGAAAAATAATCATGTACTGTTTTTACCTACGTGAATGTGTGTTGTGGGTGACTGTTATGTGAACTGTTAGATCAATTATGTTGATCAGTTATGACACTTTGAATATTCTCAAATTCATATATATTATTCGCATGTTTGTTTGTCAATGCCTTTACCAAACAACTGATATTTACTTATCTGGTTAATTGTAAAAAAAATATTATATTTATATGGTCACATTTTTAACTCAAGTAAGTTTAATTTAGTAAATAAATAGCAACTATTTGGTAAAATCTGCAAACATTGAATTCAAACATTGAATTTGTCAAACCTTTGGATATCTGTTATAAAAGTCCTGAAATGAAGAAGGATTTGGACAATAGGCCTAACAGTGCTGACAGAAGGAGGGGACTATTAAAATGAACCAACTTCTAACAACTGTCACTGGAATTTCTGCCTGCTTTGTGACTTGGCTATGCCCACACTATTACACTTTAAATGTTTATTTTACTGGACAAAAAAATCACTTTCCTTTGCAATGAAAGATTACTTCAAAACAGTAATGAAGACTAGTTTACTGGAACTTCTAAAATGAAAATGGGGCCTCTATCCGCTCTCATATAGAGAAATCAGGGGGAGATGTGTTCACCCCATGGTATGTTTGGGAGAGCCACTCTGGCTGAGTGTATGCTATGAAACAGTGCGTCTTTGTGTGGAAGGCAAGGTTTGAAACTGCAGGGACACAGACGGATTTTGCCACCTCACCTCTACGCAGCAAATTCTTAACAAGTTACTTTTTAGATGAGATTAAATTCTATTTAAGAAAAACTAGTGGAGACAACATGGGGGTTCCTAGCACTGAAGGTAAGTTCAAATGTAGTGTATTGTTTGGTGTTTTTATGTCAACATTTTGGGTTGTTCTAAATAAGTGGTAGGTTTGCTCTTTTAATTTATTACTCTTATTTTCCACAATTATTGTCTTGTTACAGTTCTCCATGAATTGAAAATGTGCAAAGAAGAAGTATTTAAATTATTTTAAAATATTTGGTTGTAAATATGGTGGTGGTTCTGAATTTTACAGAAATTTGTCATATTTAAAAATGAATTGTGAGATAATCCAGAAATTGTAACGTAATTTAATAAATGTTTAGTGAATAATAATCACAATAAGTTTTATTCTCTGTAAACAGTAATTTCACTAAAAGTGATGATTTATTTTTTTCTTCATAAAATTCTCACAAACTTCTAGCTTTTATATTTCTATGTTAAACATTTGTTCAATAACTAAGTTTATACAAAGCCAAGATATTTCAGGATGGAAACAGTCAACATGTCAGTAAGAAAATAGTACATCACTTGTGTTTTGCATCTAGTGATCAAGCTGCACGACCTCCTTACTTGGGCTATTACATTAGTGCTTCTCTTCGGAATTCAGGAAGTAAAGCCTGCAAAATGTCCAAAATTTTGCATATGTGACAGCATTCAGCTCACGATAGCCTGTGTCAACAAAAATCTAACAGAGATTCCACCTTCCATAGATGAGGTACAGCCTAAACAGCCTTATAATTTTTCCAATATCCTGTGTATGGCCTGTCTCTTTTTAATTTTTTAAATAATTAAAACTACTAAAACTGCATTTTAAACCTGTTTATAGATCACAGTTAAGTTGGATCTACGAGGTAATAACATACAGGAGGTTCCTACAGGAGCATTCTTGCACATACCTTATCTTACTCACTTGTCGCTCCAACGCAGTGGCATTCATAGAGTGCGAGAGGGAGCTTTTCGCAGCCTTGGGCGCTTGGTCTATCTCAATTTGGCTAACAATGACATTGACATCTTGTATCAAGTAAGACAAAAATTACTTATGTACCTAATTCATTTTGTATAGCAACCATTGGTAACCTGCTTTTCCTCTTGTTCATAGGAGTCATTTGATGGGCTGTCCTCCTTAAAACAGCTGCTCATTAACAATAACCGTATAGAAGAGATCCAGCCCGGAGCGTTCTCTCAATTGGGGTCTCTTAACCTACTTTCACTCACCCACAACCAACTGGTCTACATACCAAACATGGCTTTTCAGGGCCTACAGAACATAAACTGGTTGAGACTTAGTCACAATGCGCTTAATTATCTTGATATTGAAGCTTTTGCTGGCCTTTTTACTCTTAACCGTCTTAGCCTTGATAACAATGAGCTACAGTTCTTCCCCACTGAGACCATGACCAGGTGAGCTCAGTCCAATCATACAAACTTGTACATGGTTTTGAAACCTGTGTTCATTTAATTTAAATGTATTCATTTATAAACCTGAAAATAAATACAAATGTTTGTCATATTGCTAATTTTAAGCAAAAATAGGTCACTTGTTAAACACAACAGTTATTAAAAATCTAAATAGTCACAATATAAGAAAAACTTGCCTTGTTGTATATTTCCAATATAAAGTGGAGGACATGGTAGCAAATGTTGTATAGCTTTATTCAATGTACAACTTGCTGCTTGTTTTTGGGTTTCTTGTAGTGGCTGGTTGTAGGGGCCTTCAAAGCCTTCTCTGCATGATTAAAAATATCAGAATCACTGACCGATGTTAATTATATTTAGTTCATGAATACTTATTAAATAATTCCAAATGCTCTGTCCACTTTCTTTTATAGCTTTAGGCTTCCAAAGATGTATTTTCTTATTAAAGCATTTAACCAATTACATTTTAGCATCATTGGTTGCTAGGTTTTAAATTTTTCTGACTAAACCTTCAAAATGAATTTTGCTGGCCCTAGCATTAAATAAGTGTAGATCAAATAAAGATTAAATAGTACTGTAAATAATAATGTAGATGAAATAAGTGTTGCTTTAACCAATTGGGTTTTAGATAGGTCAGCGTATTCACTCCATCTGATGAGTGAATTACTGAGTACTTGATGAGTGGACATTTTCAGCCTTATTACAAATACACAACTCACAGTATTAGCTTAAATTGCAATAGAAAAGTTCTTCTTAATGGAACTAATAAATCTCTTTTTAAGGAAAAAAGGAAATAATCAGGATTTAATCAGGATTTTTGGTGAGTGGTGTTTTCCTAAATAATATTGAAATTTTATGGGGTTATTGATGCAACAGGTTTCTACTACATTTCTGCATAATGTTATAGTTATTGATAGGTGGATTAATACAGATGGAGCATTACTGAAGGCATAGGTGTGAAATGCACTATTTTTTAGGAATAGACATTAATACTGTTTAATTGGTGACAAACCTTTGAAATGTCTTGTTCAATAAAAACGTTTTTTTAAGTGTCAGCAATGAATCCCTTCTTTATATTGTTTCTTTCACAATGTTTAGACTTCCCGGACTAGCACGTTTGGATTTGAGCTACAATCCCATGACGTATCTTGGAGAAGAGGCTGTGTCTATGGCTAAACTTACACATCTTTATCTGGATCACAATTCCTTGCAGGATTTCTCAAACCTGGCAGTTTTGGCTTCACCTAAGCTCACACACCTGGACCTCAGTCACAATCAGCTGCATGTCCTGCAACCTCTGGCATCTGGCTCACCAAAACTGACACGCCTCAACCTGGCTGGCAACCCAATCTACTGCAGCTGTTATCTGCGGCCCCTGCGCGAGTGGTCAATAAAGGAACAGGTGCGTCTCACGGGTACATGCAGGAGTCCATCACACTTGTCAGATGAAAGACTTGATGAAGTAGAGCCTACTGATCTACGTTGCCAAAGTCAAGAGGCTATGCTAAAAGCTGAGTTGGAGGAACTGCGCAGACTTACACCACCAACATCCTCACCTGCAAACAAGGTTAAATGCCCAGATGGCTGTGTGTGTGAGGTAACCAAATCAAATACAATATTTTATATAAATAGGAAAGTAGCATATACAATCATTTGTGATGTTGATAAATTATGTTAATGTGTTTTTATAATATTTAGTTTATTGAATTAGATTTAATTTAAAAATATAGTATTAAAGCTTTTTTTCCTCCCAAGGATATGTGTTTAATTCTAATGCTATTATTTTCACTGTATGTGGGTGCAAAGTTAACTTGTGAGGGTTAATACATTTCTGTTTTATTTAAATAGTTTTACCACATTACAAAGGCTTTTGTTGATTTTTGACAAAAAAAAACAATGCAATCTGTTTGAAATAAAGCTTTATCTTCAATTTTAGGTTGCAAACAACCATTCATCTTGTGAGAAACAAGGCCACACCAAAGTGCCTCGAGGCTTCTCTCCAGACACACGCTTGTTGGACTTGCGTGATAACCATTTCCATTACATTCCCACAAACAGTTTTCCAGGCTTGCCAGTGGTGCTGTCTCTTCATCTGCAGCGTTGCAAGATTCATGATATAGAGGAAGGGGCCTTTAGTGGTATGAAGGGACTTGTTTACCTTTACCTCTCCGAGAATGATCTGACCTCACTGAGTCCAGGTGTGTTTAAAGGTCTGTCCCAGCTCACATACCTCCATTTAGAGAAAAATCGATTTACTCAGTTCCCAAAAGGTGCTTTTAAATTGCTACCTGGTTTGTTAACACTTCACATGGAAAACAACGGCATCTCTAAGCTGGAGACAGGAATTCTGGCAGGTGCTGAGAAACTGAGGGGTCTTTTTTTCACCAAAAATAATATTACCAACATTGCGCCTAAGGCGTTTGATCCAGCCCCTGATATTGATACACTGTACTTGGACAACAACAAATTAAAGGAGATACCGAGTAATGCCTTCTTAAAGACCAGCAGCTTGAGAGAGCTTCGTTTTTCACATAATTCTATTCCCTGGATTGGACCAAATGCTTTTCTTCCAGTTGCACCAACTTTGAAAAATCTTTATCTTGACAACATGGGATTAGAAAAGGTAAGACATAAAACTATTTAATTATTATGCAAAATTTTAATTCATATCCTACATAATGGACATGTAATCACCCTACATTTGCATTGTTTCTTTCAAAGTTTTAAATCATTTAAATCTTCTGAATGAATTATTATTCACCAATCATATTATTCCTTAACACCTATAACAATGGTTGTTTACAGTATTTAAAATAAAATATATGTAATTTTTGATATTTCCAATTTTCTTGCAATTTACAGATGTCAAAGGATTCCTTTGCTGGCCTTGGATCTGGCCTGCGCAGTCTTTTTTTGGAGGGAAACAGACTTGAAGATGTACCCAACTTAAATCCACTTACAGGGCTTGAGGTTATTAATCTGGCAGGAAATCCACTGCTGTGTGACTGTCCACTGCTGCCTCTGCGCAAGTAAGATTGCTTCAAACGTTTAATTCACTTAGGGCAATAATGAATACAATCCCAAACTCCACATTATGAACTAAGCCTATATAAAAAGCAAAGATTTACATCAAACTAAAAACAGACGTTGGTGTGTGTGTGTGTGTACTTATCCTGTAAATATGTTGTTTTTTATATAAATAGCTCTTGTACTTACTTTAAGATGTTTATTTCTACAGGTGGATAGAAAAGGTGAACCTAAAGGTGCGAGCCACCTGTGGTAACCCCCCTGAACTTCAAGGCCAAAGGGTCAAGGATATTCATGTATTTAAGAGCTGTCCAGGACAGGGGCCACCTCCGGCACTGAGCCCTAAAATTTCTAAAGGACCAAACACCTCAAAATCCAAACCTGTCTTCTCTAGTGCTAACAATAAGACTAAAGCAAAACCTAGAATGAATAAAACCACTGCCAAGAAACAAAGAATTGTGTAATGTCAGCATAGTCTTGCTTATAAACTATTTAATAAACGTATCCAGAAAGAAAAAAATGTGACCTACAAAGAAAAACTGTATTATATTTTATATCTTTACACCTTTATCTACTTTGGAGTTACACAGATTAAAAATACAGTATGTATTCTCCATATACATATAGAAATTGTATGTTATATTACATACAAAATAAATCTTTAAAATCAGCCAAATAACACCTTATTTGCAATTATAAAAAATGCTTCATTCCTAGTTTTAACATTGTTAGAGAGAAAAATTAGATAAGGGTTCACTAGAATTAAGATGGTATTTTGGTATCGCCATATCTTATGCATTAAACTTCTGCATACATATTAGGGGTATAATAAGTATCAATAAGCATCATATTAATATTAGAAAAACTAAAAAGCTTTGTTTCAGTTGACTCTAGTGAGTCAATATCTAAAAACATTCTAATAAAAAATCTAAATTGTTATTACATTGAAAACACAAGACGGAAAACATTTCTGTATATTGTCATCAAACTTTTTTTATTTTATTCAGTTTTAATATATATTTTTTTAAAATGTCGATAATTACATTTTAAACAACCTTTGTTTTGTGAATATGAATAAAAATTGTATGTTTGCTTTCAGTAGCAGGTGTGACCCATGTGTGTAGCAACTGCAATCAGTAGTTGATCTGTCTTGCACATCAACTAAGCATCTTCTTTTTTTCTTACCCCCACAAACTGCTTTTACAACCTTTAGGTTAAATTAAGATAAGAACGATAAGATAGCATAAATCTTTGTCATTAATATTTAGTAGAACATGTTTATTCTCATTGTTCTGCTGTGTATGACCACGTATTTTCTTCATCACTGATGGTAAGCCATTTTGGTTCAGCTGCAGTTAGTTTCAGTGACACTCAAGTTTAATTTTACAAGTGGTGTGTTGTGGGAATGCAGTTTTCCATTTCTCAAAGTTATTGCTAAATAGATTAAACATTTTCAGCCAACTGCAGCCATCCATCTGTGTTCTTTTTAATGTTATTTTGCAACCTTGTGATGCACAGCATTGTTCATAAGTGTTCCTTTGATGGTGGTAGTTTACACCTAGGACCGATCTTGGGCTTGTTTTAAGAGGGTTTTTGAGGGTTAGCAACTAAACCATGAATTATTTTCTTCTTGGTATGATCTCTCTTGGTTCCTGTGAAGCTCAACAATGGTCTCAATTATCCTCCATCCAAACACACGAGATGTTTTTTTTATATTTATTTATTTATTTTCACAATTTTACATGATTAGACTTATAGATAGATCATTATTTTGTAATCTTCAATGCTGACTTTAGATTAGCTCTTAATTAATGCGGTTCACATAATTTTGCCTCATTGATATGTAATATTAAATTAAGTCTAATATTTTGTCTCCATGTTTTAGTTTTCCGCAACTTCCGGAAGTGGGAAAAACACAATAAACACTGATTTTTATCTTCATACACCATTGTAAATAACTGCTCCAAATGTATAATTTTTCTTGTTCAGTTGAACATCAACTAAATATATAGAGCAGGTGTATCAGTGTTAATTATGTCAATCTTATTTAATACTTAAAATTAACCCAGTTATCAAACAGCATCGGTTTTAACAAATGGGTATATTTTCAGCATCAACAGGGAGATCAAAGAAACATCATAGTTGATTACTCTATAAAGTTCTCTTAACTAGGAACTCAGAATACATGATTTTATGTACAGACTAAATAACTCCTAGTATTGTGGTAAATAAAAAAATATATGTAATTATATCCAGGTGACACTGCTTTTTAGGGCTAAATTTGTGATTTAGCAGGTAACTCTGTGTGTGTGTGTGTGTGTGTGTGTGTGTGTGTGTATATATACTATGTCTCAAGACTAGAAAATGGTACTATGGCAATACAAACTAAATGTTGACAGGGTATTTTTTAAAAATGTATCAAATTATTTAAAATTGTTAGTTCAACATCACATTACGCTCTCCTCTTTTTTAAGAAAAGGAGGAATTTGAATTTTGTTGCTCTCATGATCTTGAAGGTCACGGCTGATGACAGTCTCCACCTCCTCAACTTTTACCTTTACTGGAAGAACTAAGGATGAGAAATATAGTCCGTTTTTAAAAGTGACCTAGAACGTGCAATCTCAGTAAAATACTGTTATATAATACAGTGTTATTAAAAAAAGTTTATCATGAAACTTGTACTTACAATCTTCCTCTAGCTCAGTCTTCAGGGGTTTGATGAGTGGAGTAATTGGGGACAGTGTAAGAATGTCTGTGGGAGAAGTTGCCATTTCTTGATGAGTGGATGTTTCATCTGCTGGCAGATGCTCGTCTGTCTTTGAGGACAGCTGTTTTGACTGGGCTTCAAGAATTTTTTTCTTGGCCCCTCTTCTCCCTTAAATTAATACAATATTAAAATGTATATATTAATAGGTATAATGCTATATCTCCTGTACAATTAAATAATTTAACATTGTTAAATGTCAAAACAAAATATGGCACAAATTAGATCTGGAAAATGCATACTTCTTTTTCCTGTTGTTTTTTTGCCTTGATCATGTGGTTCTGCAAAAAAAAAAAAAAAAAGTGATCGAACAATTCATATTCAGTTTTACTGGCAACTAAGCACAATAAATTTTACACTTTAACAGCTTTTCTACTGACACCTTAATGCCTTGTATTAATGTAAATTTTTAGAAGTCAAGTACTAGAAACCCTTTGGGATTTTGTTTAAAAACTGAGCCTTACACAAGGTTCTTCTTACCTGGTCCAATGGGTGGCTGAAGCTGATATCCAGTGAGCTCACACCATCCAACAGGGTAGATATCAGGTGACTGACAGTCCACCCACTGATCAAACTCTGACTCCCATCCATCAAAATGCAGCAGGAGCAGCCGCTCCACACAGCGCTGAACAGTGGCCACACACACTAGCCGTGGCTCCATCAGGTCCACTGCCTCCAGTTTCATGCCTGCAGTAAACCCGTGCCCAACAACATCCTGGTGCAAAGTGAGAAGTTTTACATTTGGTCAGCTGCATACTGTACAATGAGATAAATAATTAAGTGTTCAAATGATTTTTACTGTGTTGAACAGCCTGCGTGGAGCAGCAACTGCCTGCATTTCTTCCAAGTATTTGGGCCAAGTAAAGGTTGCCTTATCATAACCTGATAAAGAGAAAGCAATCACAATATCTTAGATTGTATTACATAAAAGAAAGTCAATGTTTGGAGAGAAAATTGAAAGCTTTGCTTATACCAGGAGGTAGAGTAAGGGGTATATCATGGTCTTGGCAGTATCCAGTGGGTAAGATGGCATGTGAACTTGCATGGTAGCAAAACCAGTCGGTACCATCACCTATCTCCACACCATCAACACTGACCATTAGGAATCCATCAAAAAGAACCTAGAACATAACCAGAAGTTAATTTAAGTCAGAATGAATTTTCCAAAGAATAGAAGGTAATGCACTAATCTGCATTTTTAGGACATTGTGAAGCCTGCATTATTCACTTCTATTAAATGTGTGTGCATGACTTAAATAAAAGGGAATTTATTGGCTATAGTTAACACATTAAGCAGAATGCCACGTTTACAAAATATTAAAATTAATAGTTTTTTATTTATATAAAACAAATGTCAATAATTCAAATAACACACATGCAGTATTTGTCAAATTAAGAAGATCTTATGTCAGGGTGATTCATGTACCTTTCGAATCGATGCTACACATATATTTCCCAAGTTAAGAGGATCGATGGCTTCCAGTTTCATGCCTTCCTCAAAGAAACCTCCTTCCATATAAACAGTACGTAACTAAAAAACATAAAAGTTATGTTGAGTAACTATTTAATCGAAGTCCAAAAAAGGGATTTATAAGTTCTTACCTTTTTGAACTGAGCTGGCACACTGTCACTGAACGTCTTGTTGGCTGATGAATGACCACGCTTATTAACGAACTTATCTGCAATTATTTTGTAAATGATAACAAGGTTTGTAGGATAACACTTTTTTGGGTAGCTCTTTCACCAACAATGCCAACAACTGATAGGCAATTAGCTTTGAGGAAAAGTTTATAGCATTTTATTGGCTGTTATTTTCATGCTGGATGTCAATATTTATAGCTATATAAAGCTTATATTAATAAAACAATTAAAGAATATAACCTCTCACCTGTTTGTTTAATAAGATGCCCTACAGTAACTGACCAGTTTATTGGGTGTACCAGGGGGCTCCACATGTGACACCAAAAATCTGAGAGCACTTCTCCTGAGGATCTGACTCCCATATCTTCATAGACAAGTCTCAGGCGGCCCCCAATTACAGTATCCACAACTGCTATTCGAGTTTGGCTAACCAAAGAACGATCCACCACTTCCACACGAACCCCTGGTTTAAAGGGGGACTTCATAGTGTCTGCAAGCTGAAAAACAAAAAGTAGTAAAAAACATAATTTTTACAGAAAATGAAACAGATGTATGGTGGTGGTGACAGCTGGTGTTTATTACCTTAACATGAAAATCAACAGGAATTGTATTTGCTCCAACAAGCCTTTGCATCAGGTATGACTTCCAATCAGTTATCTGTCTGTTGAGGGCTGAGACAACGCAGGACCAACTTTAGGAATAATGTCAGTTGCTTCCTAAAGATATCCTTTAAAGTTTTTAAACTGTCTTATTTCTCCATCTTTTGGATACTAAATAATTACTAGGGACTAAATCAGTTAATCCAGCATCGAGTAAAATACAAATTAAAAACTAGCAATCATAAACAACTACAATACAGTATAATCTTTTGAAGAAACTACATGTCGAAGTAAACCCCTTATTTTTACCACCTACAGGCCATCATATTGTAAAGCTGAATTTAAAAATTGACACCCTTTTCTCATGCATACCTCATATACATAAAGCTCTGATTAAAATTAATAATGCCTTCAGACTTTTTTCCAGTAAAAAACTGGCGTGTTGAAATTTTTTTCAAGAAAAAATCTGTTTTGTGATTTTAAAGCTGCTTTGTGGACATTTTAATTTCAGAGTGCAAGTTAAAGGAGCCCGTGGGTGCTTTTGTCCTTTTTATCCAAACTATAATTGTTTACAAAACAGATAAGAGACTGGACTTGATACAAAATTCTTATTTAAAATACTAAAAAATATATATGGAAATAATAGTTCAGATTTAACTTCTAAACCTATGTAAATATTTAAAACCTGAATATTTACCATGGGAGCCCTAATTCAGAAGGTCACTGTAAATCTTTCACAACTTATTAATTCTTTCAGAAATCCACCTGTATGTGTTACTGTTTTATCTTCCTGTTCCTCTTGGCACAGCAGTCTGTCTGCATGAAGTTAGTAACAGCTGGGTTTTTTCTTAATTTAACAAGTTTTAAATAAACTTATAAAGGTCTATATGAATAAGAATTGTTTATGTGTAGTCAGACAAACGCTGCGTTTATACATTAGTCATTTTCATAGTCATTTTGTTAGTATATGCCCAATAATTATTTGTGTGTTGCATGTCACATTAGTGGCTGTTCTCCCTCAACCATGTGTGAATGTATTAGATGAGTGTACGTTTGGCAGACAATAAGGCTGTAAGTTGGAAAAACAAGCAGCATAGATCTAAAACAGATCATCAATTCATTGTTTTACATTGTATAGATTTTCCTGGTTACTTTATTCTGCATCCTGATGTGATGCTAAACTGATTTTGAGCTGGATCTAAAAATATAGGAAAATATGACCCAAGTTTAAAAATACTCCTGTTTCCCTTGAACTTTTCACTTTTTTATATTTTGGCTGACTTACTCTGAGGTGGAACAAGTAACTTGTTTCTTACTGCACACCAGCCAATAGGATGGACATCAGCAGTACCAAGGTTACACCAAAAATCATGACTACTGTCCTCTTCAAAACCCTCATATCGTAACAGAGCTTTGTAACCTGTAAAGGAAAAACATAGGACATTGGGAAAAATTGTATAAAACTAGCAGTTGAAAAACAACATTTTACAAAATTTTACATTTAAATCACATAGTTAATTATTAATTTCCAATATAAAACACACACACATATTTCGGACCGTTGTCAAAAGTTTTATTTGGGGCAGTTGTAGGCTTGTGGTTAAAAAAAAAAAAAAAGCCTTGTGACCTGAAGGTCCCCGGTTGAATTCCTGGTCCCACCAAGTACTATGGTTTATTATGGTTTTATGGTTTAACCCCAATTGCTTCCCATGTGCCCACCGCTCCGGCTGAATGTGCTCACTTCATGTGTGAATATGTGTGTGTTTCACTGCCAGGATGGGTTAAGTTCCTCTATATGCAAAAACAGTAGGCAAAATAGATCAATATGCTTTACACTTTATATACGCTTAAGTTAGGATATTTTTTTTAACGTATAAACTGGTAATTAGTAAATATGTAGTGTGTTTGTTTATGTTTGACTAGACCACCTGTTAGGAAAGACCTTCTTGATAATAACCTTAATAAGCTAATGCAAAAAACAACACAATAATAATAATTTTAAAAATCAATGTACCTGCAAGTTGAATAATAGTGGCAATCCAGTAGACTTTGGTTAGCAAACATGTGTGATTATTAAGAACTTCTACCCGCAATCCCACCTCAATGTCTTCCCACTGAGCACAGAGAGGGACCTGTACAAAATACAAGCACAATAATATTCCATATATTACAATATCCCAAAATTTACATAAACAGTGAAATTTGTGTTTCAAATTATCTCTTGTACATTATCAGATGTATCACAATCATATTCACAATGATTAATATCAATCCTAGATATTGAAAGCAGGTCGATTTTAATCAGTTTCAGCTGGCTCCTTTTAATTTTACTGACTTCTTGTTGCTTTGGATAAAAGTGTCTGCTGCATGACAAAATTTAAATATATCAGTTTTGAGGTTAAAGCATGTTTACATCACTTTATGCAGTGAATACAATAGCTTTTGGGAGAAACTTATATAGGAAGTCCAGCTCTGTCCTGGGGGAACCCTTAGACCCTAAACAAGATAGCAACTCTTATGGCAATAAATGTATAGTTGATGGTGCAATACATCAACTGTGTGCAATACCTTTCTGCTGTTTAATCAGATACCAAACCAGTTCATATGTGCAATATTTGCTTCATTTTATTCCTCTGTTATATGTCTGTACATAACTGAAAATTAGAATTTATTGTGTATATATAGATTTATATATTTAAATTTTCCTAGTTTTTTTATTTCTTCCTATTTACTAAATACCTTTTTCACCGTTTTTCTAATGTAACTTGCTGCTAAGAATGTGAATTTCCCCATTGTTGGACAAATAAAGGTCTAGCTTATCTTATCTTATTCTGGGCTATATTAAATGCTACTTGATATTAGATTACTTATGAGTTAAGCAGACATAAACAGACTAAATATGTCCATGCACCCTTAGCTGCAAAATAACAACACTCACATGCATAAAGCAGGACACAGGGGCAGCAATGGAGCCGTGTTTCTCAAGATAACTGCCCCAATCAAAGCCAAGAGAAGCTGGAATGTGAACATAAAGATAAAATTTTGTGCAATTGTACAAATCTTTCATACATTTTTTAAAGGTGAAAATCATACCATCTTTGCGCAGTGCTTTGTTGCTTTGGTGACATTCTACACTTTCTGCATTGGTAGAAGAAGCATTTGGTGCTTTCGCTTTTCGTCCAGGTGGTTTTCCCTATGCACAGGTAAAAATAAGCAGTCACATATTATAATAATCCTGAAAAAAAAAAAATCAGGCATCATGTTAACAGCAACAGTTAAGGTTTTTTAGGCACTCCCATCTTTCTTACCTGCAACCGAGCCATTATGGAGGATTTTTTGGAATTGGAAGAGTAAGAGCGAGAGCAGGAGAGACTGCAAAAACGTTTGGATTTGGAGTAAAATGTGTCTCGATTCCCAGAAATGCCACACTTCTCACAGACCACTGCTGACATTAGTTGTATATAATAATGACATAAGTCACAACATTTATGAACACCTATTTAACTATAAATGTTTTTTTCTGTACATACCAGATTCATCACTGGATTTTACTGGAGATATTAGACCAAATGTAGGACTAACAGCTTCATCCTCTACAGAAGGCAGTTCCACATCAGATAATTGCTCATCATCATCAGAAATGTCTTTTCCAACAGGCTCCAAGCATTTATTCTAAACGTGAATAGAATAAACAAAACATGATAGCTTCTATTCACCAAAATGTTACAGACTTACTTACTTACACTTACTGTCTGGGGTAAGTGAATACTAAAATTATATTAAATACAAATGCACCTTTAACTAATATATATATATATATATATATATATATATATATATATATATATATATATATATATACACATACACACAAGTTTCAACACATAAAATGACAGTGGAATTTATCATCAGATCCCTCTGTGTTACATCTGACCTGATCAGAGGCACAACTGACCTAGAAATTTGTAGTTATAACATCTTTTAGGTCTAGATTCTTTGGATTTTAGGCTGAATGGGTCTTTGTACTTACCAACTCTCTGTTCTTATTCTCAGGGGCACTTTTCTTTCCCTTTGGACAGCACACAGCACAGCTGCTACCACGACCTCCACAGTTAGAACAAAATGGTCGAATAAAAATTGTGGGAATTGCCCCTTCCTTCAGTTTGAGCCCTTTGGAGCCCATCGTTTTGGTGACGGAGTTGGATCTGGGCTCAAAACAATCTTTGCTAAAATGTTCAGAACACAGGAACGAGTAGGTTCTGGCGAACCATTTCGATCGTGTTCTTTGTACCTGTGTCTCCCATTTCTGAAACTCATTAGGTTCCTTTGGAAATCGGAACAAAGTGACATTATCCATGTTAGACTTTCTGCAGCCGTGTGCTGCACAACGATGAGGCATTTTCCTCCTGTTTTCCAATAAAACCTAAAGCCACAGCTGTTCTAAAAACAAGCACGAGTAAGAACAAGAGGATGTTTCTTGTGATTGATAGATATTTATCAGCGCGTTCTGGTACAATGAGCAAATCAACACAACCTAACACTGAAATCGGCTCGATGATCAGATCTGTAGGTGGATATATTAAAGAAAAATTGAAGAAGAAACTCGAAATCCATTCATTTCATTCCACAAAAAGACCAGCTGCAGCACAACGGTTACTCACTTCTTAGTTGACATGCTGCTCTCTTTTTTGTCGCCTGTAATTCATGGTTTTCCAAAGTCTGAAAGCGCATTACTGCCCCTATCGACACAAGACCACACCGATTAATGCTAATGTTTTTAAAAATCCAGCTGCCGCTTAAAAATACGTTTGTGTTTAACATTACATAACACAAAACAAACCCGTACCTGTATAAAACACGTTATAAAACGTTACTAGCTACAACACATACAACAACTACATAAACACATAAATGATGCGCTCGCTCGTCGGTTCCATGGTGTAATGGTTAGCACTCTGGACTCTGAATCCAGCGATCCGAGTTCAAATCTCGGTGGAACCTTCGCTCTCTTTTGATTTATGGAATCTGCAAACAAAATCAACTTTAAGGAAACTTTAAGGCTTTATTTATCCAACTTAAAGAAATTTAAAACGTTTATGCGTCCCGATTAAAGAGATTCAGCTTTTTATGTTGAAGGAAAGCTCTGGCTCAGTGATTTAATGCTTTATGACAATTTATTATAAAAAAACAGCCTATAGATATATAAACAACACATCAAAAACTCAATAGAAATATTAAACTAATTACCTACTGTGTACACTAACAGCAGTATATCTAACAGCTAGTTACAAATAGCTACAATGTGTACAAGGATACATAAAATATAATTTATAATAAATGTATCATAAAATCAAAACATACATTTTTTTTTACAAAAAAAACAAAAACATTAAATCATCAGAATTGTAAATGCAAGCAATATTAAATAATAAAAATGCACAATAAAAATAATAAAATACACATAGAGACAGTGTCATGTTACGATTAAAATATAAGAATTTGGAATTTACACATAAGAAAGGCTAAAGAAAACCACCAATATAACTAATAAAAACACATGGGTGGACACAGGAGACAGTGTTTGGTACAAATAAAAATTCTGTCCTAATGAAACATAAATAAATGTTATATAATAAAATAAATCCCCTTACTTAATTCATTCATTCATTATCTCCCACGGTGGGGTTCCCCATGCCCATCCATTTGGTCATTTGGTCATTTATTGGACGCTTTTATCCAAAGCGACTTACAAGGTAACAGGGTTAATCACAGCAACCCTGGAGCAATGAGGGTTAAAGGGTCTTGCTCAAGGACCCACACTGGTAACTTCAGTGGACCTGGGATTTGAACCCCCAACCTTCAGATTGATAACCCAACACCCTGACCACTGAGCTACCACGCCCTCGCCCCATCCAGGGGAGAGCATCTCGGGCGCTAGGCAGATAGACCCAGGACAGAGCGCCAATCCATCGCTGGGCACACACTCACTCACAGACACACTCTATTTGGGGCAATTATGAGAATTGAATTGACTTGATCCATGTTTTTGGACTGTGGGAGGAAACCAGAGAACCCGGTTTCCGCGTGAAACCCACGCGGACACGGGGAAAACATGGAAACTCCACCCAGATGGGGATTCGAACCGGGAATCCCTAGCGCTGAGAGGCGAACGTGCTAACCACTAAGCCACCGTGCCTCCCCCTTGCTTAATTCAATTTTCTTTAATAGTGGAATCCTATAACAGTCCAACCATCAGAAGTCACGTAATCACCCGTGCGAGTGTCACATGATCTGTCAATATACATATGCATACCTTTTTTGAAAGGCCCCAGAAGCTGCAACACAACAAATCAATGGACAACACTAACCAACAACATATGAACATGTGTGAAAGACTCCCCAAATAAATAAATGAAGGTGCTCTGGCCACATGAGACTAAAATGTAACTTTTTAACATCATAATTATGTACATTCATTATTTCTGTTATTGTAGTGAAGTGAACGTAAAATGTTGAGTGAAGTAATACTGTCAGCAAATGGAATATGTTTTTTTTTTGTATTCTGGTGGTCTTAATCCTCAGTTGGCTAAAAGATGCTGGAACAGTTGATGTCCAGGGTGTGAGGGATCAGAGACAATTTCCCTGCATGTTTCCTGGTTCTGAAGGTGTGCAGATCCTATAGTGTGGTGGTCTGTCTTCTGGCATCCTTTATTCTTATAACACTACTTTTTCCTGCATATTTACTCTATAAGATAACATTGTGTAGCTGATTGGCAGATAAGTTTCACATTAATGGGTGTTGTGTACAGAATGTTACATGTAACATTTCTCCCAAAAACTCTAAGACTTAAAATATAAGTCTTAGTATATACTCAATTGGTCACTTATACAATTTATATACAATGTGTTATTACTGTATAATTCTTATTTGTTTTTTATGACAAAATTAGTTATGCATCATAACAGTCTTCAGCCAGCAAAAATAGCTTACATGGCATTTAGGCTAAAGATGACTTTAATTCAACAAGTTGGCTTAGATTACAGAGTCCAAAAGTTACCATTAATGTTATTAGCTTGTAAACAGTCTTCACTGAATATGCAGTTACTGCACTTTTCAGTCTGACTTACTGTAGCACATGTTATTTTTTGTCACATTTATTATTAATTCTCCATGAGAATTGTACTTACATTACTGAATTCAGGATAGTGAGGCTGGCAAATGCCAGAGTACTAAATGTATAAACAGTTTTAATGATTCCAGTTTTGTGGAAAAATTATTTGTGGTTACCATTACCCAAGAAAAGGTTTGAAATGAATGCACCAGAAGCCAATAACAGTGTGTCTATCAGGTGCTTGCATATTTTGCATATTTAATAGCTAAAAACTGATTTTTTGGTTCATTTTACAGATGAATCAATGCATAGGACGTACTGTAAGTTGTATCTGTAGGAATGAAAATGGTTTAACGTTTATTGAATTATTCATTCATTCATTATCTCCTGCTTTATCCTCTATTAGGGTCGCGGTGGGGTTCCCCATGCCCATCCAGGGGAGAACGTCTCGGGCGCTGGGCAGATACACCCAGGACAGGGCGCCAATCCATCGCTGGGCGTTTATTGAATTAAACTACTATAAAACATTTTTGGATCTTTAATTTGACATTAGGCTCATTGGTGGTCTTGGTGTATTTTAGACAAATTAAACATTATGGATCGCAAATATTGCATTAAACATTTAAGTAAATGTTGCCACATTTTTCAGATTGCTTAGAAGTTATTTGGCTAATTAAAGTTGCCTAATTTACGTTGCCTATTTATGTACAGGTTTCTGTATATGTATACTGTATAAAAGGTCTCATGATTCTATTATAATTTTTTTTTTTAGCAATTTTAAATTTTCAAATTTTTTATTTGCCAGAAGTTTACAGATAAAAGAAATAAATATCTTTGCATTTGATTAAGTGTGAGTCCGACTGCACTTGTCCCGGCAGCTGGAGTTGAGGTTCGCATTGGCCCGGAGTCCGCGTTCAGTTCAGCTCAGCTCAGTTCGTGTGAGAGCATCTTCCAGGTTAGAAAGTGAAAATACGCAGAGAATCGAGAAATGTCTACGAATATGGTTGCCATTATTTTCAAGTTAGTTAGAACGTCTTCTCCGATCGCCTCTCTCCCCTTTACTCTGTCCTCTTGCCTCTCCTCCTCCTCCTCCGCTTGCAGAAATGTATAAAGAAGAGAAAATCGCAGTGGGGAGGGGGTTGATCCGCCGAGCTGTAAACGAGAGGCGAACCCAGGAAAGAGGTGTATTTTGTACACGGGACTTTCCCCTCCTTCGTCCCTAAAAAGGAGGGGGAAAAGTCGAATTTTGGAGGCGAGGGACAGACCACGACTGGCAGACAACCGAAGACACCGATCTTCGTGGTTACATTAAATTTTAAATTCGTCAAAAAATATGGCCGAGAACGTTCTGGACTCTGGCCCGCCTTCAGCCAAGAGGCCTAAACTCTCCTCTCCGGCACTTTCTGCGTCCGCCAGCGATGGAAACGGTAAATATTAATATTTAATCCGTCGTGTGACTAAAGACTGCTGTATTTGGGATGTTGGGCCGCTCCGGGCTCTGGTTCTGCCCGTGTGGATATTGTCATGTTGGACAGGAGCGGGTGATGATTTTGTAATTTGTGCGCTCGCTAGCTGCGACGGCGGAACGTACGGCGTTAGCATTAGCATTAGCTTGCCATTCCTGCTTTGCAACTCACGGAAGCTAATAAGTTAGCAACAACATTAGCTCGCTGGGACTGCTGGCTGAGTTTGAGAGTGCTGCTCCACCGATTGAGTTCTCACTCTGTCTCACTCTCTCTCTCACTCTGTCTCACTGATTCCAGCAGTTTGTCAGCATGTCTGAGGTGTGGCGTTCAGCTCTCCGGCTGATGTTGACCTGCGTGTTAACGTCTTCACTTAAACACCAGCTTTAATCACACTGAATTGAGTTACTTTGACAGTAAGAATCTTCTGTAGTTTATAAGTAACGTTTGAAGGAAACGCTACGAGCTGTACGTGATGAGACAGACTCGCTTCTCTTTAACGTCGAAAAGACTTCAAGCAAAGAAGTGTCCACACGTCTGAAAGTTGCGTCTCTGCTGAAGGAGCGTCTCAGACGGAGCAGCGGAAGCTCCAGCAAAGATCACTCTGCCCCTCGATGGCTAACAATCGACACCGATCACTTCTCTCTAGCCTGTTCAGCTAGTTTAATATTCAGCTAACTTTAAAAGTTCCCGATAGAAGTGCTTTTCGACAAACTTAACAGTTGTGCGCTCGATTTTTGGAAGCCACTTGTCTTGTACGGTAGTTTGTCAGTGGCTTTAGTTGGTTGTTTGGTACTGCGGGGATAAGATGAAGTTAAAGTGTTGCTAATATTGTTAGC
The DNA here is from genome assembly GCA_019802505.1 of Corydoras sp. C115. NCBI lineage: Eukaryota > Metazoa > Chordata > Actinopteri > Siluriformes > Callichthyidae > Corydoras > Corydoras sp. C115. The sequence continues at coordinate 698,345 of JAFMOC010000004.1, forward strand.
TGGTCAGCTAGCACGTACACCGCTGTGTAAATGCCGTAGGTTCAGGCCCACGTACAACTCTGACTCCCTCTGGCATTGTTAGCTAGTTGGCTAACTGGCTTTGCCTTCGTCTGTGGATGAACGGGCACCTTTCAGTTGATCAAGTGTGTGAAGTGAAACAGAAGCACACAGCCATTTTTTTTGAAGTACTTTCCGTGAAAAACACGAGTTGGGAGACTTGGTGTCGATTTTGTTCTAGTGATCTGGTAAACAGACCAGCTTGTTTCAAGTTCGTGATTGTGTTTGGCCATTTCTTTCATCCCATCTGCATCTGTTTCTATTGTTCAGCCGTAATGCCACTGATGGACCACCGGGACAAGAGTGGACTTTCTTTAGGTCACAAACACTCTTATTTTAAGTTTATTTTTTGTGCTTTCCCCCCACCCCGAGTTGTTACTTTAACAGTTTCTGCAGATCAACTTGCTTCAATTTTAAGATATCCATCTAGATGGGATGTGGCTTTAGAATTCTATCTTTATTATATTGTTTTAATGCTATATTTCAGGTGCTTGTTTGGGTGTTTTTGCAATATGTAGTGACACTTACACTTTATGATCTTGTAATAAAACACGAGGTACTTGCAAAGTAAAGAATTTTAGTACACAATTTCTGACTAAAGCTGTAGAAAGAGTTTTAAAAAGTTGTTGAGGTAGAACTGTGATGCAGGCTTTAAAAAATTGTAGTTCATTCTACTTGACTTTGACTTTAACCAGTCAAATATATTACTATGGTGGAGGCACTACACTTAATCCTCTTTTTGTAACTTTTGATGTCATTACATTTTATTGGATAGTACAGTGACAATAAATAGGACTAGTTAACATGAACACAAATGTAACTGCCTATTTGAGCAGTTTATGTTTTGGTTGTTTTAAAGTATATTTAAATTGTATTTTAAATTTTCTGTTCTTTTAAGAACATTTACAATGTTAATTTCCAAGGTTACAATGTTAATTTCCATGTCTACAAAGGTTCCAAAGTTAAAATTGAGGGCTAAAGTGTTTTGGTGTGTATATATATATATTACAATACATATATTACAAATATGTAATTGTGGTTCTAAGTCAAAATGTGAATTCATGTGGTTAAACATCCTGAAGATTAAGAGTTTAAAATGTGAAATTGCTCATTGTATATTTGTTTATGTGATTTATGTTACAGTTCTTACGGTTGGGTGTAAGGTTATGTACAAAGTTAAGGTACAAACTCAAGAATAAACCTAATCAGTATTGGAAGAATATTTGTGCTGTTCACTTTAAATCAGAGAGAGCTACACAATATGTTGCTTAAGTATTTCACCTTGTTTTTGAACATAAACTGTGATGCCTTGGTCAAAGTCTTTTGGTGGTATGTGTTTAAAATTTTGTCTGAATTTATGATTTGACCTAAAAAAAATTCCTCCATAATTGAAAAATTTCTTGTAATAAATACTTGACAATCTATGTGCACTGTAATTATGGCTGCAGTATATGTACAGTACTGTCACATAACAATAAAAAATAAAATGCATTAAAGATAAACAATGTAACCTATTAAATAACACAAAAGTTAGTTAAGTATAGATCCCATTTCAAATGAAAGATTCCTGGCTTGCAGATTTATGCAGATTAATAGTAAATACTTGAATTGCTTGCTAAGTACAAAAGTTATAAACTGAAAAGTCAATACACCAACTACACCATGCATAGATCAGCTTGTTCTGAAACAGAATGACCAGTTAAATATTTATCCAAGATGTTAACAAAAAGCCAAAGCCATTTTTAAAGAACTTATAGTTTAAAAATGAGTGATTAGTCTGTGCAACTGTTCACTACCTCATTAGATTAACATGTAGCTGGTTGGATGGCGTGAAATCTTCTAAACATGCTTTAAAATATGGCAGAATTTCACACATTTAAAAAAAAAAAATATCGTCATATTTTTCCCACCCTTATTCTGTCTTTTCTATTAAAGTTGGTAGTGTCCAGTGCACACCCAACAGGCATCTCTTCTCTTTTACATGGCTGCTGCAAAACATGGAGACCAAAAGCTGTTTAGTGCTTTTTCTAAGTGACTTGATGCTAACTGAACTGGTTTAGGAGCTGCTCATTGGGTGGTGATAACACACTCAAAGGCCAGTGCTCCATCTCCTCTAGTATGCATAAGCTGACAAATGCCTAAAACGAGCTAATGTCACTTTTATTTAAAAGGAAATCACATACCATCTCATTGCATTTGAGATCATAATTTTATATTTTGCTATAATGGCTTGCACTCACAGATGCTTGTGATGTCTTTGATACTTGATCAAGCAAATTAAAGATGATGTAACAGATGCTTATCTGTTGGGCAGTTTATTGTTCGTCTATAGACATGTTTTGATTTCTTTTATTAATTTTTTTTTCGTTGTCATGTTTCTATTAATCATGTTTCTATTATTAATATTTTGATATATTTTTTTTAGACTTTGGCTCGCTCTTTGACCTGGAGCATGACCTTCCAGATGAGCTTATCAACTCTGAGTTGGCAGTGGCAAATGGAGGGGATCTTGGACTTCACAGCAGCCTGGGTGGTGGTGGAGCAGTAAGCAGTGGTTTTGGAGGAGTAACTGCTGGACAAGATGCAGCAGCTAAGCACAAGCAACTGTCTGAACTACTCCGATCTGGAGCGCCGTCTTTAGCGGCACAACAGCAGCAGGGCATGAGTCCAGCGTCAATAGGGCTAATGGGTAATATGAAGATGTCTCCAGGGCCCCATAACATGGTACCTCAGGGGCCACAACATCTCTCTCCTCAGCAAGCCAGTTTAATGCCGCAGCAACATATGACTGGGATGGTGGGAGGTATGAACAGAGGTATGCTTGGACCACAGAAAGGCAATGGACAACAGTCAGGGATGCCCGTGTCACAACAGCAAGGCATGATGGTGGGACAGATGATGAATGGATCGCCAAGGTTAGGGTACCCCAGTTCAGGCATGGGGAGTAACAATAACCTCCTTGCTGAGACATTGCAGCAGCAGGTAGCAGGAGGGCAGGGAGGCTTGAGAGCACAGCAGCCTGGGAACATGAACAAGGTAATACAGACCTGTTCTGTTTAACATTCTTTTGTATTTCTCTCATTTTATTTGTTAATTTCTTTTAAATCTATTTTAAATTCAGAGATATGGTTCCATTTGTAGTGTGGATGTGTAAAAACCTTTAAAAAAGGAAAAAAATAAATACAAAGAATATTAGTTACATGCCCTGCATGTGTTTATGTTTAGTCATTTTCACTTTAAGCCAAAAGATTTAAAAGTATTTCAACTTGATTGGGGTCAGAGCACAGGGTCAGTCATTATATACAGTAACTAATTATTTTAGGGCCAGTCTTCACATAGCTCGGTGAATTAGTTTACTTAGACGTGTATTTATCTCTCGTTTTCAGATGGGAATGATGAGCGGAGCTGGCCACTATGCAGGAAATTATGGACAAAATGCAGGTCAGAACATGACTGGTGGTGGTCTTCCTTCACAACCCATGAACAAACCGGGTATGCCCAACAGCTTGGCTCAGTTCAACATGGACAAAAAACCTCAAGCTTTGACAGGCATGCCGAACATGGTGAGAGTATAAGAAAAAAATAATTTTGATTGCTGCAAATGATTTCTATGTACGAGGGTTGTTCAAATAGTAATGCCCTATTTTCTCAACCATTAACTGATGGATGGCAGAGCTGTTATGAACTGTCTAAATGATGTTGCCCCATCCACCATTACCTCATCAGCAACATCTTTCGGCCTTGTAAAGATGCTTAGGGTGTGACACACTTTAAAAATGATGAGCGTGTAATTCATGCCGCAAGAACATAGTTACATAAACACAAAAAGTTTGTACCAATTGATGGAGCATAACCATTCAAAATAATTATATTCCAAGAAAAACATGGAGTTAACCTGGTGGGGCCGAATGAACACAGGATTTCTCGCTCATAGGATCGGGCTTTAGTAACACTGTATTTTAAAATACATTAACATACAAATGTTGGCTGAAAAAACTGCAGAAAGTCCCGCTTCTGTTGTTCCCCAAATCTTCCTCCTCACGGTATGCGATGTTACAGCATATAAAGTCTGCACACATTCATCAGGCGGAGATGTGTCGGATGCTTTTCCTATTTCTAATCAAAGTTCATTGCTGACAGCTCTGACTTTCATCCTCCAGCGCCCGGGTTTTTGTCACATGGGGCATTATATTTTGATTAACCCTCATATTTCTTGCAAGAATATTGGAATAATGAGTACAATTCAGCACTTATAAACTAAGTTTAGAGTTTCTACTTTGCTACAACCACTCTTAGTTGTTGTTTATTTGGAGAGTTAGGGCTCTGGAGAGTCACCTTTTTTTTCTTTCTTGTCTTTTCTTGAGTTAGCGCTGTATTTTTGGATCACTGTTTTGCTAAATAATGTAGTCCTGGCACTTTTATTAGTTTATTTCTATCTTGCAAAAACCTTGTTCTTAAACTTTTGTGACCTTATCCTCTGCTTTGTTGCTAATTCTAATCTGGCATATTTTCATTGCTAATTTGTGTCTTACATCTTGTGATGTATATTTGTGCTCTTTGCTTGGTGGCTCTTCAGTGTCTGTTATCAGCTGTTTTCTTAAATGATGTAAGTGATTTCTGTTGCTCAGCTGGTGTTGCTTTTACAGGACCTTCCAAATTGTGGGTTTGGTTAAGCTACATTTTCATACCAAAATCCCAAATTGTTGTTTCTTTCATTTCTTTTTTTACTACAGAATCATTTACTTTTTTGTGAGTTTCTATTTTCAGTCTCTTCTTCAGTAGTTAAAATGCATGCTGTTTATTTCTGGTAATTCACTTGGCCGGTGTTAAACCCTCGGTTCTCCAGTTGAATTTATTCATTGCGTTGGTGATATGTCATGGTTTTTGATGGTTTTGCTGGACAGTAAAGTTCCTCATGCATAATTTGCTGCTCCTTCAGTGAATCACGTTAAGAAATGTGAGCATTTTTCAAGCCTCAGCCAGAAAACCTTTTTTCTACAATTCAATAAATGATCAGTATGTGGAACCTTTATGGCTTATCGCTGTACATTTTATGAATTACAGACTGATGTTACAGCTTCTATGCTCCTTCCTGCAACACATGCACACTGCTTGACTAAAAAAAAAGGTCTCACACACACTAATTTGGACCACTCGCTTCCTATAAACAAGCTTCTTACACCTCAACTGGAATTTTGGACTCTTCTTTTGCAAAATGCTCCAAATCTCTCATATTTGAAGGCTGCCTTCTCCCAACAGCATTTTTAAGATCTCTCCACAGGTGTTCAATGGGATTTAGATCTGGACTCATTGCTGGCCACTTAAGAACTCTCCAGTGCTTTGTTTCCATCCATTTCTGGATGCTTTTTGAAGTATGTTTGGGGCCGATGCACCCTGTGCCTGCAGGACAGCTTGAATTTCTTTGGAACTTGATTGGGGCTGCTTTTCCATCATCCGGACTATCTTGCGCTGCAAACTTTTATCAATTTTTCTCTTCTGTCCACGTCTAGGGAGATTAGCTACTGTGCCATGGGTTGTAAACTTCTTGATTATGTTGCGCACCCTGGACTAAGGAACATCAAGATCTCTGGAGATGGACTTGTAACCTTGAGATTGTTGATATTTTTCCACAATTTTGGTTCTTAAGTCCTCAGACTGTTCTCTTCTCCTCTTTCTGTTCTTCATGCTTAGTGTGGCACACAGACATACAATGCAAAGATTGAGTCAACTTCTCTCCTTTTTAAATTGCCCACAATCGTTACTTATCACTGGTCAGTTTGAATGAGCATCACATGCTTGAAACAAAGCTATTTACCCTTAATTTTTAAAACGGTGCCACTTTTTAGAGTTTTATGTGAAATTATGTCAAATTTGCCTTTTCTTCCCTGTTTTTTGTGCTAATACACACAAAGGAAATAAACATGTGTATAACAAAACATGTGTAATTGCAATAATTTTCTCCATATATATATATATATATATATATATATATATATATATATATATATATATATATATATATATACACACACACACACACAATAGGAATCTTTTTATGATGCGAACCATAAGTAGACCTTTCAGATTTATTTATTTATACAATCCATCAGAAAACTTGAGTAACAAGAAACAACCATCAGTAATATGTTTCAGTACTTTTGCTCACCTGAAAGATTGGTTGGTCTGAAGACAGAATGTGCTGTAATCTGTGTGGGCATCTCCATGTTAATACCAGGGAAAACTAATAAACCATAAACTAATAGTATTGTTTTATGTTATTTCCCATCTTTAATGTAAAAATTCAGCTTGTGCATAAGCACACTCTCAATCTTGTGCTGCTGCTCTGAATAGAGCCCACTGAACTTATTTTATGTTTAACCCAGTTGACGGTTTCTACTTTCTGGGTTTTTAGCAGCCGACGGCAGGTGGCCCTGTAGCTGGTGTTGCCACTGGGATGTTACCTAATGCCCAAGGAGGACTTGGTCCACCATCAGCAGGTTCAGTAGTGGGAGGAGCAGGTGTTCCTCCAACAGCCGATCCAGAGAAGCGCAAACTTATTCAGCAGCAGCTGGTGCTTTTGCTCCATGCCCACAAATGCCAGCGACGGGAGCAGGCTAATGGAGAGATACGCCAGTGCGACCTGCCCCACTGTCGCACTATGAAGAATGTCCTAAACCACATGACCCATTGCCAGGCTGGCAAATCCTGCCAGGGTAGGTTCGGGGAATATTATCAAAGACTTCTTTTCTTTTAAATTTAAGCTTTCATCCTGATTTGTTTTCATATATGCTTTTCACGATTTTCTTTTTAATGTACATTTAATTCAAAATCACTCTAACACAATGAATTGTCACTTTAATTTTGCAGTCGCACACTGTGCCTCATCTAGACAGATCATTTCACATTGGAAGAACTGCACACGCCAGGACTGTCCAGTTTGTCTGCCACTAAAGAATGCAGGTGATAAAAGGAATCAGCAGTGTGAGTGTACGTATCCTTCTGACTGATGTTACTTCTTTAATTTGTATAAGGTTTTCTTTTTTTAAGACCTATTTAATTCCTATCGTTCTTCCACAGCCCTGCTTGGCACTACTAATATGGGATTAGGCACTGGGTTGGGTATCGCACCCAGTGGCCCACACGGTGCTTCTAATCTTAACACACCTGGTCAAATAGACCCCAGCTCCATTGAGCGGGCCTATGCAGCTTTGGGGCTCACCTACCAGGGTAACCAGGCACAGTCTCAACCTGCCCAGCAAACAGCTCGGCAAATAAACGCTATGGGTAAGAGAATGGTGTTATTTTTTTCATAAGTTTATAATGTTAGGACAGATTTTTTTTATTGGTGCAGCTACTGTCTTAATGGATGGTATTGTATGTCGGTTTGGAAGACTTTAGCATTTTGCTGATCCATGTTTAGATTTTTTTTTTTGGTTGTATTAAAATTTTAGCACCACTAAAAAGAATGAGAAATTATTGATTTTATGGTAACTTACTGGTGAAATGTTCTTAATAGACTCTCATTACTTAAGCAGGGGAGGCTTGTTTCAGTCCATTTAGACCCTGATGACCTTACATCAATCGAAATAGCACCCAGCCATGAAGTCAGCGAAGCTGAAAACACAAAGCTGAACACATTGCTTTGCATTTTTCTTGATTGTATACTTCTAACTTTTGTGGAAACAATTTGGGAAATGCTCTTTTCTATTCCAGCATGACCCTACTGTACAAGGTCCCTAAATGCATGGCTGGGTGAGTTTTAAGTGGATGAACTTTACTGGCTCACACAAAACCTTGATCATAACCTCACCAAATATCTCTGGGATATCTAACATCAGTGTTTCACCTCACAAATGCCCTTATGCCTAAATACTGGGCAGATTTCCCCCTAAAATTTTGTAAATTGTATATATATATATTTTTTTAGAAAAAGTTATTGTATCCTTAACTGCATAATACTGGATGTCAAACTTTAGTACAGATACATATAAATAAGCGCATAGTTCATTGTTGGATGCTTCTTACACTGACATTGCTTCACCAGGTGGCAACCCAATAGGAGTAAATGGAGCAGCTGGTGTCCAGTCTCAGAATCAATCACCTAATCTACAAGAACCTATGCTGCATCTCAACATGAATTCCCAAAAGTAAGTAAATCCATAATCTCCAGAAAATATCTACATTTGGAATTTTTTTTCCCACAATTTTTATTTATTTATTATTATTATTATTATTTACACTAATGAGAAACATCAATCTGATAACATGGAAACCTGATTAGCACTATTGTTCGTTATACTTTTATTAAGTAACTTTAATAAAGTTATTCAAATCAATCTGCTTTATGTGCTTTCTAATGAAAGTACTTTACTTTTAATAGTTAAGAAATCATTGTATTATTATTCTTTTATTACACTGTTGCTTAGTGCAGCATTGATGTATTATATCAAAATAAAAAGCCAGGTTGGATATTTATCAGGTTTGATAAAACTACAGTGTAGCTGTGCTTTCCTTAACTACTGCCTTGTGGTGTTCTCTCATATGTAAGTTGCTTTGGATAAAAACGTCTGCTAACTAGTTACTTGCTTAGCTTCTTTTTAAGTTCTAGTAGGACAGGTGCTGTAATGTAGTGTTTATGTATTTTGTAATCAAACTGTGTCTTGGGTGAGGGCGGGACGCACAATAAACAATTTGCATTTTAAACGTTTACATTTACTAACATTCGCAATGGTTTGTTTTAATTCTTTGGCAGTATGGGTTCACTGCCTGTAGGTTCTCCAGTTGCTGGTGCTGGTATGCGAAAGAGCTGGCATGAGGACATTACACAAGACCTACGCAACCACCTTGTCCATAAACTGTATGTGTTTCCTAATAATTATTTCATGTATTGTTTAAAAAATATTGTTACAGTAGTGGATTAAAATGTTCATTTCTATTATCTGAAGTACAATTTGTTTTTTTTTTCTGTTAAAACAGTGTCCAGGCCATCTTTCCTACCCCTGATCCTGCGGCACTGAAGGACAGGCGCATGGAAAATCTTGTTGCTTATGCTCGAAAAGTAGAGGGGGACATGTATGAATCTGCAAACAGCAGGGTACAGTCCATTTAAATTTTTTATAGTCCTCAGTTATGTAAAGTTTGGAGTCTCAGCAGAACAGAATAGTTGCTTTTTCTAAACCGTATATTGGATGGCTAATTCACCCACGATACTCTTAAAAAAGTAATGTATTTTTATTTTATTTTTTTAATGTAGGCTGAGTATTATCACTTACTAGCAGAGAAAATCTACAAGATCCAGAAGGAACTGGAGGAAAAGCGACGAATGAGGTTGCAGAAGCAGAACATGATGCCGAATCAGCTGGGAATGCCCACCACTGCCATGCAGCAAGGACCTCCTGGCATGGCACAGCAAGGACCTACAGCAGGCCTTTCTCCAAGTGAGTAGGATTATCATCACTGATTAAAAAAATATATATATTTAATATATTTTTCATATGCTTATACATTTACATTTAGTCATTTAGCAGACGCTATATATGCTTATATAATTAAGACGAAGGGAAACATTGACCTGCCCATGCTAACTTTTAATAGTCAATAATTTGTTGGTCTTATGTTTTTTTGCGACAAAGAAACTTAAAAATCCCTTCTATTACCACAGATGGCCCTCTATCAGATCCATCAATGGTGCGACCCACTGGACCAAATCAGATGAACAGATTGCAGAACCCTGCTGGTATTCTATTAAATGTTCTGTCTGTGTTTATTTGATTTAAACAACAACTTTCCATATTTATGATCACTTGATCACACTGCCTGACCTTTTCTATGATAGGCATGAATCCATTCAATCAAATGCAGTCTATGAACCAGAGGTCCACTCCTCCTCTTCCAGTCAGTGGATCCATGAATCAGGTGAGGCAAAAAGATGCTTTCAAGCACCTAATGTTATGTCATCTTTGTTACCCATATAAGCAAAGTGCAGATTTCTTAAGATTAAAAATAGGATTACATTTACATTACTTTTAATTTTAGATTAATTTGAATGCAGTAGGTTATCACAATGTCTGTCATGCTGAAGCTTAGTCTTTGTTGCTCTGTTTTTTTCAGCCCTAATGCTCTTAAAAGTATACAAAAATCAGGGTGAAAATTTTAGGGTTCATTTGATGTTATATCCAGATATTATTAATTAATATAATATTATTCAGTTACATACAACACCATAAAAAATCACTAAAGCCTAGAAAGAAGCAACAATGTGGTAAAGTGTGCGCAAAACGTGCATAAATCTTGTGTCAGTAAAAATTGTGAGCTCCTGTTCAAGTTGTTTTATTTGTTTTATTTACTATTGCCTGAATCATTTGCTGTGAATCTAAACTTATTAGCTTGATCAGTTTTTTTTTTTTACCTAATGTCTTGTTGGTCAAATAACTGTTGATGATGGGTCTGAATTTGGAAAACAATAAAACGTGCTGAGGCTCAGATTTGTGTAGCAGCTCACCATCATTATTTGGCTGTATTAAATGTCACTAAATTAATAAATAAAATCACTCTACGTTGATTGTTGTCATTGGCAATTGTCAAACTTTGTGGGAAATTGTCATTCATTCTTCAAAATGATAAGTTGAATTTGTTTAAGAATGTAAATGTTCATTATAACATTTTTAGATAAACATGGGACCTACAAGAATGACACCACCCAATGTTGCCCAAATGCAAAATCAGTACCTTCCATCGGGACCGTTTCAGGCTTCAAGCCCAATTCTTGGAACTGGTCCTGTTACTATGGCACCATCTGGCCCACAGGGAGGCATGACCCAGGTAAGATCTGTCAATTGTTTGCTCTACAAATGTTAAGAAGTGGTTTATTTAAATCAGTCATACATTAATTGGTTATAATATGCTATACAATTGGTTATAATATGCTATATAATATGATACGTTGACTACGTTGATGTTTGTGCGTATAGTAAATGTGGTTCTAAGGTTAAAATGAATCGTGAGTGCTCAGAGCCCCCATTTTAGCTCTCTTTTAGCAAGCCATCAACTTCACTGCTTAATTTAGGGCATGTAGGTGTGTCTTTGCTTGTGTGTAGATGAGAGTGCAAAAGGTATGCATTTATTCTCTTGATTATTTTGTTAATGATATAAAAAGCTAGATTAATGTAGACATTTTCATAACTACGTCCATGTGTGCGTAACTAGTGGGGGTGTACATGCGTGTGCTGACATTATACTGCCAAGATAGCAAAGAACTTTTGTCGGAGTTGTTTTTAGTCCGTGCCACAAATGTGTTTTCTATTACCAAGATAGCAATATGTTAAAAAAAAAATACCTGAACAGCTTATTTTGACCACCATACCCATTTGTGAAGAATTTTGCAAGCAACATTGGGATTTAATCGCTGGATGTGCAAGTCGTGAAAATGTCCTGTTGGTGGAGTGTGGAATAGCAGTGAGTATTGTGACATGCTTTGCAAAGCAAAAAAAAAAAAAAAGATGGGGCCCCGATGTGTTTAAGGGCACATGTTCACTTTTCATATGAGCGCAGGATATGTTTAAGCACATGCAAGCACTTTTTGTAACTGAGCAGAAAAACTAATTGTAAGCAAATAAAGATCTGAACCCAAGCTTGGTAAATCTGAAATCTTTTTTGTGAGCAGACATTTAAGTCACAAAAGTGTGACTTGTTGCTGTAAAACATTATCATAGCATATTTAGGTTTTAATTTTTTCCTTTGAATCGTTTATACATCACTTAATCAAATGAACTTTTGGGTGTTTATATACAACATTTGAAGAGTTTTTATTTTGTAAATTATTTTTATATTGTGGCATTTTTAAACAACCAAGCTGTTGAATTTGTGTTGCAGCATGGAATGATACCAACCCCCCCATCCATGTCTGCCGGTAGTCCTTTGGCTCAGCCTGGCTCTGCAGGAGGACTTGGTAATGGGAGTTCGGTCGGTTCTTTAGGGCCCAGCAATGTAGCTACAGTGCCTCCATCTTCCACTCCTTCACAGTCCATAGGGCTTTCACACTGTTCAACTGCCCGACAGAGCTCTCCGTCACCGGTACGCAGCCGCACACCCACTCCACATCTCACGCCACCTCCTAGCCTGCCAGGCTCTCAGACACCACAGCCCCACACCCCAAGCTTACCTTCTTTAAATACGGCAGCCAGTCAGCAACAGCTACCTCATATGGCTAACTCTGAAAAAAACATGCAACAGCAGTCATTGGGAGGGACACCTTCAACACCCAACACTGCTCCTGCATCTCAGCATCCTCCCACTCCGGTAAGTATTTCTACCTAGAACATTGTTTTTAAATAATTGTTAATGCTTACCAAGTCTCTAATGATAATTTAGGATGTTCTGTTAAGAATCTCTTACTATGAGCATCAGTGATCTGAATTTTGGTTTACTGTTTTGTTTTACAACTGTTAGTGAAACCTTTTCTTTCCATTTGGAAAAACACATTAGTAGAATTTGTTTCGGAAGTGGGACTCACACTATATGACATTCATATATGTGTAACTTTAACCATTACTTTTGCAAATATCAGACTGAAAACATCTCAACTATTAAAGGCTGTAATTTGTACCATTGTTTATTTTTGCATTAGTGAGCTTTTGGTTTTCTATTCATGTCAGTTGTCTCAGAAAGGCTCATTGCCAGTAGATGCCCAGGCTGCCACACCGGCCTCAGTTGGGAGTACAGATGCCTTGTCCCAACAAGTGAATTCAGATGTCAGTACTAGTCTTGAGCCAAAGGTGGAAGCTAAGCACCCTGAAGATGAGGAAGATATGGAAAAGGAGGGGTCAAGGAAGGGAGGAGGGACTGGGAAAAAAGATGGAAAGTTTGAAGAAAAACCTGAGGTAAAGACACTTGAAACAGCAGTGCACAAAAGTTTGATAAGTGTGAATCTTTCAAAAATGTATTGTTGCATAAATATGAAACAAAAAATTTTGGTGGAGGGTAACAAAGGTTCAATACTCCCTTCAGAAGTAAATGAGCAGGTGTTAAAAGAAATATAGACACTAAAGGGTTCACATTTAAGCTGCTCCATTACAGTTGTCTGTATAATAGAACCTTTTTTTTTCTTTGCTCAGGCAATAAAGGAAGAAGCAACAAATGAAGATAGCAAAGACGCATTTGTGCCCATGGAGACCCCCATGGCAGCTGAGGATGAGAAAAAGCCAGTGATCAAAACAGAGCCTAAAGAGGAAGACATTAGTTCAGAAACGCCTTCTTTACCACCTGGAACAGCTAATAAAAAGAAGAGTAAGAATGTTTTATAATGTTTTCAGAAACAAATGTGATTGACTGCTTCAGAAGCCATCAGCATTTTATACTTGATGTGATTTGTTTTATTCATCCCCTCCCCTTGATCAGTCTTTAAACCAGAAGAGTTGAGACAGGCCTTGATGCCCACACTGGAGTCTCTGTATCGTCAAGACCCAGAGTCTCTTCCATTTCGACAGCCTGTGGATCCAACACTTCTGGGAATACCGGTGAGAGGTGTTTTTTATTTTTTTTTAAATTTTTGTATTATTTTATAAATATAAATACAGTCATCCTATGATGTATGTTATAGTATAATTATAGATACAGGAGTCATTTCATTAGTTGGTGTTGGAGCTCATGTAATTATAATGGCATTAGCCGTGATACTGCACCTTTGGAGCAATAATGCTTATAGGTTTTGCTTAAGGCCACACACATTAGCAATTTTTAATGGCCTCAGGTTTTGAACCACCAACCTTAAGATTGATAACCTAAGACACTAACCACTGAGCTACCATGAGGTATATGGTATGTAGTGCCACTAATCATGTGCCATGTGGAATGATTTTTTTTTTTTTTTTTTTACCTTCATTTGTGTTGCAGGATTATTTTGACATTGTAAAGAATCCTATGGACCTTTCTACTATCAAACGGAAACTTGACACAGGCCAGTATCAGGAGCCATGGCAATATGTGGAAGACATCTGGCTCATGTTCAACAATGCCTGGCTTTACAACCGAAAGACTTCGCGGGTTTACAAGTTTTGCTCAAAGCTGGCTGAGGTGTTCGAGCAAGAGATCGACCCTGTTAT